>VUQG01000899.1:0-23676 GCA_015106755.1 Etia nguti | reverse complement strand
CAAGAGTGGATGGACAAAAATCAGCCCAGTGTTAGATATTAGGTATACTATTACCGGAAAAAGTCACAGTGGTGAATAATAACTAGAACAGGGAATACTGGGAATTTCACCCCTGTTTTTAAGTTCAAGTTTGTCATCATCGTCTTTGAAACAAGTGAGGGGTGAATCTGAGTGTCAATTGTAAACGCTTTAAAGAATACCCTGCCTTGCTTTCTTTTTTATTCTAATGGGGATGATGATTTAGATTAGCATTGTGATGTACTAAAGAACAATTTAAAATAGCAATTGAGACCATAAAGTCACCATAACGGTGGTTACCAAGGTCATAAATCAAGTGAGAATTATGGCTGTTTTCCCACAGGCTTTTAAACTACAGGAGTCACTTCCTGCTGCCTATGAAAGAGCATCAAGGTTTAGGCTACAGCCATCTTAAATATGCAATCCATATCCTTAGCTCATGTTTCAGAAATAAGCCCATGTTACTTGAATGAGAAACAGGGCACTTTTTTTGGAATATAGTCAAAATGGGATATAATGCATGAACACATGTGAAAGAAACAGCCAAACGCATGTTAAAGTAATGCATTTACATTCATATACCCGATTAGATCTCTTGCTTTTACATATATTACTACCTGTTATGTTGCAATGGTAAAATTTTTGATGTCTTCATAACTTTTCTGCAGCAAAATTAACAGAAATCTACAGAGTATTTGCAGCAACTAGTCGTCTAAAGAGAGGCCCCTTATTCCTTCAGGTCTTTCCCCTGCATCTTAATTAAGGTCGGCGTGGGAGGGAAGCTTTATCAGACAACAAGATTACTGCCATTCTCCTGCTTTGTGGGAACTGGGCTATTGACCCACACATGAATGTCAGGGAGCACAAAGAAGCAGGAGACACACACACACAAAATCCAGAACTCCTTCTTCTTTTCCCTTTCTTCAACCCAGACTACAGAGAGACAAGGGGGCATTTATACCCCGATTCTCTATCCCCTCCAGACACTGCAACCAATGGGCTTTTTCATGACATCAGCCTGCTCACATCCTCTAGCCCACATCCAGAGCTATTGACTCAGTTTGGAAGAGAACAATCTGCTCCACTGAAAGACTGGCAGTCTCACTGAAAGCAGCTTTGTGCATCTGAAAAACTTGAAGCTTCTTAAAAGTGTTGACAGGATGTTTAAAGTCTGGGTTTTAGGATAAATAACTGAAAGAGAAATATGATAAATTCACACCTACGTATATCTGACATAAAGTGGTGACTTCCTTTGAATGTGCAAGAATGACTGGTATATAAATCAGTATCTCTTTCCAGATTAAGGCATCAACATAATATGAAATTCAGAAAGCATACTGCATATATTTATTGCAAGCCCCACTGTGGTTTTAATAAACTTCATAGGGCAGGTGTGATGCATGTAAACCCTGGCTGAAAATCCCCCATTGTTTCTTTCTGCTGGAGAAAAACAGACGCAAGCCTCTGCTGCAAAAACGCATATTGCATTCATCTAATTTATTAGCACTTGTTTTGGTTTTTGAGCAGTGCATTATTTCAAGCTGCAGCTCCTGTGGGCTGGACATCAGATCTAGCTTATAGCAGCAGCCACTTTGTTAGAAGGTTGTCTTAAATTTCTGATCAGAATTAGAAAAATCAAACACAGAAGCTTCCACATTTGCCCACATCCAGGTCTGACTATACCTTTTTCAGTAACCTGTGTTATACTAGATTAAAGTAGACCATTGTATTAGAACCAAGACCAAAGCTATCACCACGATTGTTTTATCTGAACCAGAGGTGCCGTTGAAATCTGAAGGTGACAGAGAATTTATGGGCAGGGCCCCAAACCTATTGATTGATTTTGTGATCTTTGCAAAGCAATTTACTGTAAAGCACTGTTTAAGACAAGCTTTGAACAGTGCTACACAATGATGGCAGTGTTCCCATGAAATCATGAAATGTTTTAAATTTACATGTATGTGGATAATGTCCTTGATAAAAACATAAAAAAGGGATTTGTGTGATTAAAAATCTAATTCACAGATGACTTAAAACGGTACATCTTCAAGGACTTTTCATCACTGCACACGCTGCCAATTTATTCCCAATGGACTCCGGTACCTGTGGTCTATGTTTACACTGCTGAAGGAGGCAAACACTCATTGTTCACTGCCATAGAAACAGAGGAGAAACCCAAACGAAGCAACATCAATCCTACTGTACTGTAAAAATGTTTAAAACCATCACGCTGCGAGTCTTTAAACACCATCCCACATAAAAATATGACGGCCCAAAAAGGCCACCCGCCTCGTTGTGTAGTCACCCGTGACATGAGCAGGGAGGAGGGAGATGCCTAAATTAGGCCAAATGGTAAATATTTTAGGAAGTCTCATCAATTATTGACAAACGGCTTTACCTTGCTAAGCAGACTACATATCGAGTGTCTTTCCAGTCTCTTCGCTCAGTCCTCTGTTAAATCTATGAATGCGTGGCGCTCTTAAGAACATTCTTTTGCAAAGTGAACGAAACTAACAGAGGAGGCTTGGTAGAAAAATGAATGCGGCTGGTTTTGGATTATAACAAAATTGTGTTTCTTCCAATTGTTCACTGCATGCACTCGAATAGAAAGATTAATTATTAAATGGTGAAGAAGGAACAATTTTTAATCTGTATTCATAAATAGCAGGACTTGTGATAAATTCATCCATGCTTGCTCTGTTTAGCTGCTGAAAAGGAGGACCCTGTACTAATTACATATTGTCTCAAACAAGTTCAGTTAGATTACATTTTGTCTGAGGCAGGATAAAAGTTTGCTTCCACAGAAACTGAATCTGAGTCTCTATAAAATGTTGCTAATTTGATGTGTCTTGAAATACGCCTTACATGTACAGAGGAAATTAATGTTTCAGTAATCCAACCGCACAAAAAGGTTAAAGGTCGAGGTAAGCTACAGCACAGATGGAAAACCTTGTGCTTAATGCCTTGTGGAAGAAGAAGCATCCCCCAGGTGAAGCAAACATCTGTCAGACTTAATTACAATTTTTATTTCACTGTATAAGTCAGCCTTGAAGATAATAAAAAACATGCACTTTTTTTTCAGTAAAACCATAGCCATGTCTTCAGTTCTACAAAACAATTCTAGTTAGAGTACTTACTAGTGGTGTTTCCAGACATCTGAATGATCAGTTTGCTATCTTTCTCAATCTCCCTAGAATTGAAGGGGCGGACCCGCACCGCCACCTTCACAGAGGCCCCTGCCATGGTGCTGTCTTCTTAGCACCTTGGGGTGCTTTCTGTAATGTCGGTCTGCAGGTCTGTTGAAAGGAGGAGAATATGAATTACAACTGAGTGGCTGCCAATACTAAACTAAAAACTAATGTGCAAACCACTCCCCAAAAAACCCAGAAACTGCAACTTAATCAAAGAACTGAGTGAACCCGAACAGGTTTAAGCAGCATTTTAACAGCTAATTCAAAGTAATGGATAAGCAGTAGAAACAGGAAGGCAAAAACAATGCATACATGACTCGAATATATAAGTTACAGTCATAAAGTCACTAAAGAGTGGAGAAGGAAGACTGAAATATAGAGCATAGTTAATAGTATATTTTCTGCCATATTTCAAATTCAAATCCCCTCACAATGACATCATCAGGATCCAAGGGTAAAAAAGCTGACCGTTTACAGCTGTGGGCTCAAAGGGATTACTTGTACATACACTGATCTAATTATCTGAAACTTTGGTCATGTTTAATATCACCATACTCCACTGTAGGAGTATACATAAGTCAGGAAATTAGAAATAGCATAATGGGTTCGTGTTAACTTAAAATGCAGTGATGAACTGTTAAATGGACAAAAAGCTTAGCCACAGACAAAAAGTTAGACCAGCTTACACGACTGATAAATGGGGAGCTGAATGTGATCATAAAAGTAAACGGTGAGCTTAAGAAAAGATAGAAAACTTCTAAAGGGTTAAAACAACTAAAAGTAATTTTAATTACTTTTCAGGGGAGGGAGTGGGATTACTGGAGTAGCTTTTACAGTTTAAAATCATCAAAGTTTAGCCAGTATCCAATTAAGCCAGCTTTCTTGTGATTGGCTGCCCCTCGCAAAAAGAGCATGTGAAAAGCACCTGGGTGGGGCCTCGTTAAAAAAGGTCCGGAACGACTGTCCTTATTACTAGATTTACTGGTTTTATCAACATCCATCAGTTCGGAAGTGATCGTCATGCCACAGCAGACTTTTCTAGCATATGCTGTGTTGCATAATGTTACAAATGTTGCCTCGTTTTTGCATTATTTTGCTAAAAAACTGTAAAGGTGGAATATTGCATCTTGCGGTTGATGAGACTGGTACAATAGTGTAGGGCAGGGCTGAGTGGCTGTAACATGAAAAGACCATGCATGGTCAGCTACAGCCAGGGGAGTAATGGATAATAAAGCAAGCTGTAACAAAAGAACTGCAGCAGCAGCTAAATGTCAGGCTGTTTCTCTGGATGACAATGGCACTGAAACCAGCCACAAATCCAGGGTCTGGCTCCATTCAGCAGCTCCATTTCACCAATGACTCGTCACGCAGTTGCTCAAAAGGCAAAAAATTTACATTCAATAGATTTTAGTGTGTGGTGGGTGGATCAAGTACAAGCATGACTCATCATCAAAATTTTTAATGTGGTTATCAATAAGCTTGACAGCGAGCGCTATGATACAATTAGCTTTCAATGATGCTGCATCAGGTACAGGTATGAATATTAATAAGAGAGTCTGTCATTTCTTTTACTCAACTGATGCCTAAGATTTGGGATCACGTCAGATTTGGTACCAATACTCAGAGCATGTTCGTGACTCAGATTGTCTTTCATCACTGAATGTAAATCTGCTGTGTCACCCCGATTCCTGGTACATCCTCTGCAGCTGGCACCTGAACAGATTCACTTGCGAGATGCATGCAGGGAACACAGGTACAACAGCAAAACAGGTGTGAACTGACTGCAGGCTAAAAATCAGGATTAATAAATGAAAAGCAGAGAATGGTGTACAAGGTGTGCCGTAAATTGACTCTGGTTTTGTTATCTGAAATGGAAACATTAATCATGTCATAGTGAAACTTGTGCATCTTGTGAAGAAATATTTTCACTTCTTTTTCCCCCCTTCCCACATAACATCCATGGTCATAATCTGCTCACACACCAATCAGCTGATGATGGAGCTCAGCTGGGCGGCAACCATTTTCCCAGTGACAAAGACTAATGTAATGCACATGATGTTTTTGACAAGACTTTAGGCAAATTTTCCTTATTGATAAGGTAACTGTGAATTTATTAAATGCTTTTTTTTTTTTTTAAAACCAAAACTTTGTTTTTCAGGATGGCAGCAGGTCCATAAAACGCAAGTCATGGACACTGTCGTTATTAGGCTAAAACTGACCGTTTTGACTTGATAAAAACATCATTTATTGCGTCATTTTAGCAGCTTTTGCCGTTATGACACAACACTTTTGCGCACACGTCTACTTCACCTTTCCCCCAATGACAGTGCATTTATTCCTGCGGTCCTGCTCACACAAATAAAAGCCTCTTTATTAAAAATACACGCAGTTAAATAACATGACAGCAAATAGCTGGTGTCAGACAGCAGCTTTAATGTCACTGTATTGCTCTAGGCTGCCTTTTTCCCGACATTGACAGCCTCTTCAATGGCCGCACCCTAAGCCCATCTCTCCCCAGGAGATTTAACACTAAGTAAATAAAGACTGCTTCATTAAAACTGCATCAGCACTGTGACAATGGAAACACTGAAAAAAACGCCGCCCTACCTCGGCAATGCCAATAACGTGAATCGGCTGTATTTGTCGTGCTCGTCTGTTTTATTATCCAGCTCCGCGGACACCTCCACCACCTCCGCTGCTCTCCTCCAGGTCTGGCACTGCCCCTGCTAACAGCTTCCCTTCTCCATGAAGGGCTGAGGAGGTCACCGCCAGCTGGTGCCTTGTACCTGTACCTCCTCTTCCTCCACCCGTGACTGCCAGTGGGGACTCGAGGAAAACGGAAAGGCAGCTTGGGATGTTCGGCCGAAGAGATCAAAACGGCTCTGTTGTCTCCCTGTCTTTGGCAAGGATGCTCGAGCTCCACTGAGCAAGTGACATCATCACCGAGGGAGGTAACAGCATCAATGCAGTAGTGGGAAGAGAGAGAGAGAGAGGGAGGGAGAGGCGGAGGCAGGGAGTGGGATTAGTATCCCGCTTATGACCTCTTATGAAAGCTGTAATAGAGAAAACCCTTTTATTAAAGGTAAAACTCGCGGATAGCGGGGGAATTTGTGTGTTTCTCGAGGGGTAAAATCAGCCTGGATTACTTGGAGGATGTTTTTGGAAGCAGTGCCTGTGGGGACACACAAACGCTGTTGTACGTGTAAGGTTTAGTAGGTCAGATCAGGGACATCAAGCCGAGAGGAGACAAGTGGCACAAAGCAGGTCGCCGCGCATGGAAACTGAGTGTTCGCTGAAACATCCAATACAGTTTCTTAGAGCAGAGCCAGGCCTCGGGAACGGCATCACAGCAGAAAGCAACAATATAAGACCCACATTTTTTAATTTTATTGAGATTTGTTTATTTACGAAAACGATTTTTGTTTCCGCATTGCAGTTTTAAAGTGTGTCGCTGTATTTTACTGGAGCAAATAATAAACGATGGTTGGTAAACAAACAAGGCATGCAGTTTGTTTTTTGACCTGTTATGGAAAATGAAGCAGCTAAATGCACATGCACCTATTTATTTATTCTTTTACGACATGTAACCCACACTCCTGTGTCCACTTATGTAGCTGAGTTGTTCTTCAGTGGAAATTGAAAATATATGAACACCATCATTTCCGGATGATTTGTCATACCTTAGTTCCATCCATGTTCTGTGGATTAAAACCCCCTGAAATACAGCAGGAAAGGCACAGATTAAGACACTTTTTGACAACAACAACTCAGTTCCACGAAGTGAACTTAATGAGCCTCAGCTTTATAATTCCATTAATTACATTTTCCCAAAATATAGAGGTTTTGACTCATGGCAGTGAGAAGCACTGGTGTCATATTATGTTTTTCATTAATCAATAAAATTGTAGTTAAATTTTCCTGCAGAGAGAGGACAGTTTTTGCAGGCAGGAAAAACACTGTCTGCTTCAGAGAGACACTCAAACTGTTTTTTTCTCTCATGGACCACTTTTGCTAAGTGACAAGAAATAGATAAACACACAATTTCCATCAGATGTAATGAATGAAAACTCAAAAACTCATCTTTCTAGCTCTATTTTTTCCAATTTACTGACTACATTAAGGAGTGACATTATGCCTATTTGACAAATAAATACTATAATGTACTCCATTTAATATGTGCAGCAGCATTTTTTCTACAAGTACCTTATTTATTATATTTGAAAGCGTTTATGCCACACACCACACAGCTGGATCCTCTTAGTTAAGAGTTGTCAGGAAAGGGGGTCTGACAGCTGAAGGCTCTGCCTCCCATTCTACTTTTAAATAACCACAAATAAGCCTGCAGTCTGAGCGTGAAGTGCTCTATTGGGATAATAACATAATATAAGGTTTAAGATACGATGTGGCCTTATTATTCAAGATTTTGCATGTGAGAAGATGAATTTTAAATTCAGTTATAGTGACTGGATGTTTGAAATTAAGCACTGTTGACACAGAGCAGTCCTACAGTTTTGCTTAATGTGTGCATTGAAGGACATATTGTGGTCAAAAAGGACTCCAAGACTCCCCACAGTGCTGCTGGAGGTATCCAGGTATCCAGGTAAGCCATGTTTCTAAGAATTTTAGGACTGAGTACAATAACCTCAATCTCGTCTGAATGGGTACTAAAAGTGGTAAATAAGAGGCCCCTGTGACAGACTGGTGACCTGTCCAGGGTGTACCCGTTTCTCGCACTATGGCAGCTGGAATAGGTTTCTATGTCTTTAAGCAAAGCCTGTAGTTTAACTGGTTGATTTGCATCACCAGGCTTCATGGATAAAATAAAGCTGGATATTGCACAGACAGCAAATGAATATGTATGCTGTATTTTCTAATAACATTATCAAGGGAAGCATGGATAATGTAAGAAGCATGCAGCACTGAACCCTTTGGAACTCCATGATAACATGAATAAATTGGAATCTATCATAAAGACAGGATTAAAACCAGTGTAGCATGTTTCCTGTAAAACCAACAGCGTGTTTCAGTTTCTGTAGTAAAATGTTGTGCTTAGTGGTACTGAATGCTGTACAGAGGTCTAGCAATACAAGCACAATCAAAAGTCCACAAAGTCCATAAGAAGGTCTTTACTAACCTTTACTACTGCTCTTTCTGTGTCTTCTTCATATAATTCATTTCCATGGACCACTAATAATAAAGAATAATTAAGTAATTTCAATGAGAAAATAAGTCATATCTACTAAAGCAGAACTATTTAATCAGAGAGAGAAAAAAGAGCAGATAAAGTGCCTGGAGAGAGTTGTTTTTAGCATGGAGTTGATAACAGAGATGAGAGAAGAAGAAGCTTCTTTCAGCTGCTCCTTTATTCACACTGCGTCGCCACAGCAGGTAACTTTGGATGTTTGATTCGACACAGCCCTGAAAGAGACTTGTACCTCCTCCTGGGATCAAACCGGGGAGCTTTTATTTGTTAGGCATGGGGAATGTGTAGACTCCCTACATCACTGGCAAAAAAAGATGACAGGATCCTGCCAAATAATCTCACTGTGAGTGATCAGTCCCACACTACTGGACCATAAAGATTTAGTGCCTGTAAAGCTTGATGCTAACAGATCAATGTGTTTTATTTTCACTGTCAGCCAGTGTGTATACATACATATATATATATATATATATATAACAATCTTATGTATATATTTTTTAAAATGAATATTATAATTTAGCATCTCAGCAGCAGCTTTCTGAACAAATTCTTTTTTTTTTCTTCCGAAAATCATTTGCAGCAATTTGCAAAAAGGTTTAGGCAATAAAGGGCAGTCAACAGGAACTCTTTATCTGGTGGAAGGATACTTTAACTGCTCAGGTTTCAGCCTCAGTGAAACACAATGCAATTTTGTGACCTTGCTCTTTGCACAGTCCTACCATTCCTACTGCTCTCTCTCTCACACACATTTAGACGATGTGTAAAATCCCTCTTGGGCTCTCTCTGTCTCATCCACTTCTCTCTCATGCAAATGTTTTATTTAATTAATCAGCATTAAGATTTCAAGGTCTAATCTCCTCACAGAATGAACATGCTTCAAATGGCACACAAAAAATGTAAGTGGTGTGAATCACAGAGGTGAATAAAAAAGGATGATGTCACTCCCATGAATCACCACACGCTAAACTCCGCAGACACTCCCTGCTGAATGCACTCTTTCCTTTTTTTTAAAGTGAGATGTTTTTAATGATTACTTCGGCACACCAGTGTCCACTAGAGGAAAACACAGAAGGAGTCATGTATTGTTTCTGCCCAGCCTTCCAGCTCTGTTCTGCCATGTCTAAATTCAGTGGCACAGGAGCCTGAATAATTTATTGGTGGAGTGAGCTGTTGCCTCAAACCTTGTGTGACAGACATGTTTTCTTAAAGAGATGTTCTTGGTGTGTACCTATCAGACCGTGTGGAGAAAAACTCCCACCTTCATCACACTTGGAAACAATAATATCACAGCTTGAATATTAAATTCAGAGATGAACTTGAGATCATGCAAAAGAAGGTCATGGTCAGCAAAAACAAAGTGGATGGGTAATGAAATATCGTCCTTCATGTTTCATTATGATCTATATGTTTGTATTGATGTTCATATTTTCATAGGAAAGCTTTTCCCTAAACATTTGCCCTTTTCTTTGGCCGTCGGTCACTCTATTGATTGGAGAAAGCTGTGTGTACTTTACATATTTGCACACAGTATCTGAACACTTCTTTAGTGTGTATTTGAACAACAATCTACTGCTAATAAAGGCAGCTACCAGTGCCTTTTACTACACGGAGTACACTGAGATTTGACTGGTATTTATATACCACCAGTTCACAACCACAGTTGTCTTTACTGTAAGGATAGTCCCAGGATAGTCACGGGATAGTCCCCCATGAGCAGCACCTGGCAACACTGAGAAGGAAGAATGTCCTTTTAACAGGACGAGACCTGCAGCAGAACCAGGCTAAAGGAGAGGCAGCTACTGGTTTGGAGGGTGAGAGGAAACCAAAGAGAGAAAAACAAAAGGAGAAATTAGAGACCACGAACAACAAACAGGACATAACACAAACTGGGCAGTGAGAAAAGGCAGTAGCATACAAAAAGGAAGAAATGAACAGTGCATGATCGGAACCTCAGCAGCCTGAGCCTATAGCAGCATAACTAAAGCATGGTTCAGGGTCACCTAATCCAGGTCTAACTATAAGTTTATTAAAGTTTATTAGAGTTTGAATTCTAATCTTAAAAGTTGAGAGAGTGTCTGTGTCCTGAATCTAAACTGGGTAGTTGGTTGCATAGTAGAAGGGCCTGATAGCTGAAGGCTGTGTCTCTCATTGTACAACGTCAGTGATCAGTCATGCTAAAAGAAAATGCTCACTGACTGTCTGTAACTAATTTTAGGTTGTGTTTGGTTTAGTGACATCACTTCATATGACTATGCATCTGTCTGCTGCATCGCTATGACAAAATCAGACTATGGATTCTTGTTTTTGATACACGGTGTACAATATTATATGATTATTTATATTATTTTATAGCAGGGATGACCCCAAACTTTATTTACATGACCTGTCCAAAACACAAAAAAGCAATAAATAAATCGGGAAATACTAAATACTGAAGTTTGATTCAAAGATATGTTAGAATAAAACATCTGAGCTGGGCTGCAGCTTTGCTTATTAAAGCCTCACAGTGAATGAGTTTATATAATCTGGAAGTGCAAACACGTGCAAAAATAAAATCTGGCATCTAGTACAATATAATTACAATAAGTGCAATAATTCTTTCTCTATGATCTAGTAGGATTATTGTATTCAACAACAGTACTTGAGAAAATGAGCACATTTGAATAATTTTCCATCGCTGCATATTTTCAGCGAGTTCACATTATTATCGTGACTGTGCTCGGCTGTCATTATAATGAAGGTGTGGTAAAAATCCAGATTTTCATATTCTGCACGCTTACTTTGAGATAAACTCCCCCTGGTGGAGTAAAAAATGAAAGTGCATAGATAGATAGATAGATACTCCCAACATACAGCATGATAAAACAGAGCACAGGCCACCACGGTGTGATAAAATATATGCAGCATCTCATCAAACACCAAGGGACCTTGGGGAAGAAGAGGCGGCTCTGCCCCTTCTTGCAGAGAATATCGGTGTTCAGGGAGCCTGCCATCCAATAGGGCGGCCAGATATTTATAAGAGTGCACATGAATGTAATTAAAATTTTAATGAATGTACTGTACTGGCATTTATATAATACGTTTCTGGTCATACTGACTATTCAAACCGTGAACTCATTAAACACTTTCTAACGCGTGCACTTTTAGGCCAATTTAGAATGACTAATCCACCTAACCCCAGAAAGTTGATATAATGACTGAATAAATGACCTGAATGAGTAATGAAATGCTTTTCCCACTTCTTGTTTTGCATCCAGAACTACTGAATCAACTATCTGGGATTTCTCAACTAGATTAATAGAGCATGCATCAAGCCAATTCATGTAGTATGCATATTTTGGACTGTGGGAAGAAGCTGGAGTTAGTAAAGATAAATGAAATGGGAATACATGGAAACTCCACACTGAAAGGCCTGCAACACAACAGCATAACAAACAGTTTCAGTAACTGCAGTTTTCTTGAAAGTGCAGCTACTGTGTGTCTACCAAAAGTCATCAGTGCAACATCTTTTTTCGAAGGTGCAATTTCCGTCCAGAGGGAAGAGAAAAACACGCACTGTCTACCTGGCTTAATGGAGAACAGTTTATTGTTCAGTGACACATTGGAACACCATCATCCTGACTTGTAACTTTAACTCCAACATAATTTCATGACAAAAGAAAATCGTTCAGTGACAGAAGTACTGGGTGCATTCAACTGCTCAACATTTACCACATGTTATATCCATCACAGCCACAAAGGATGACTAGCACTGTCTTACCAGATATGTCAGCAAAATAAACCTTTAATTTTACAATGTAATGTGATGAAAAACACAGAGTCAGTGTGGAAAGCCTTTTTAAATGACTATATGATACCCTTCGTTTGCTTGTATTGCTCAGATAACAAAAGCCTCAGAGTGCTTGTTCATAAAAGGCAGTTCTCTGCACAGAAGTTTTCATATGTACAGTGTTAAACTGGTTAAAAAGGTTGTCAAAATCACTCTCACCAATGTTCTTTGTCCAATACAAGATCATACTGAGTCAGTTCAGCTGCTAACACCGGCCATCACAGCAGTCAAACTAAAAACAGCATAAATACTGCTTGTAAAAAGTGCACCTCCTCTTATGTAATATATAAACTTGCCACTATTAAGAACTAATTCAAAAGCTTCAGTCACTAAAACACTAACAAAGGAAGTCACTAGTAATATATGTTTATTACGCTGACATTTAGCAGCACCTTTCAAGAGGTAACATGACAGCACTGAAGGTACTGTATTATAATACCTTCATATATATATATATATGCAGGACTGGACACACAGGTACATTTGACTTCAGTACAGTCTTAAAGCCACTGTTACCCTGCCATGCCATGCATAGTGCACAGGAGCCACGCCCAATGTCTTCACATAGCAACACCATGAGGGCATTGTGAAGTGTGGTCGTCTCATTTGTTAAAGGTCCAGCTACTTGAATGTGACCAACTCATGTCAGCCAGTGTAAGGTTAGGTCACCGGTGACATTATTTAACTATTCCCATGTTAATTTGCTAGTTTATTTCCACTGTGAATAGTAATGAATACGGTATGACTCGTTTCAATGTCCATTTTGTTTAAAGTCCACAGGCAGATTATTAAAATGTAGTTACCAAAAGCATGATTTTGACACTGAAATGACAGTTGAAACATTAGCAAGCTATTTAATAATTTACAGACAGGTAACAAATTAAAGGAAAAGCCAATATTAGTAATTAATGAGGCCATACGATGTGATCCGCATAATATTTGTACTTATCGATCAACTCTGTGACCCTCATGCCTTATAGATGGGGGCACTGTCATCCTGGAATCACCTTTAAGGATTAAACTGTTTCATTATAGGATAAAGCCATACTCAAATGCATCTAGTGTTTATTTGAGCAGTTTTTTGAAGTAGTTGAGGTGATCCATATCTCTAAGAGGACAAGTGAATCAAAACCAAGACATCAAAATAACCTTCCACAGCGTAACAGATCTCTCGGATCCCCACAGGTCCCACTTGCGAGGCAAATAACCGCACAAAGGGCGAGGTTGAAAGTGAAACCAGGTTTATGTCGGGAAACAAACATGAGTTTGCAGATGTCAGATTGCTGAACCGTCTGTTACTAAAATTCAGCTTGGTTGCTTTTTTATTCTTAACTGCTGATTTTCAAAATTGTTTCAGAAAGATGGCACGATAGAAACACCACTGTCTTTCCATTAATTTGTCATCTGTCTGTATGAGAATATATCAGATATATCAAATATTACGTTTTACTCATTCCTATTCACAATAGTGGTAAAAAAAAAAAAAATTGGGATTAATTTAGCCTTTTTTTTTTAATAGTTGGAATGAGATGATCAAATGGCACTAATGTAAAAGCAATATTAATCTTATTCATTTTAAAACTATTATTGAGAGAATTTAGAGTTTGTGTGCTGAATAAACTGCTCACTGAAGGGAGAGGCTTCATTAACGTCATCCAAATACACAAGTTAATGAGGAAAACTGTTACAAGCTAGCTTACACATATGCATGAGAAAAACACTTAAAGGAAAAGTTAAAGATTGGAGGAAATGAGTTTGTTTGTTATTTTTCCCCAGGGATAAGGACTCATTTAGTTTCATCTGCGTGGATCATATCCAGAAACAGGACATGGATGCGTTAGAGGTGAAAACAGCTATCGTAGCTGTACGTAAACTAAAAAAAACACATTCGTAAAGCTCCCAGATTTTCTTATTTAGATTTTAGCTTGATGTCTATAATTCACCTCATCATACAATGAAAATAATCTGCCCTAAAGTTTTTTAATATTTCTTGCACCATGCAGCAACAACATAGGTTTTGGTGGCTAACTTGCTGGCTAACAATATACATCTATAAAAGTATAACTTTGAAAACTTTAGGCATAGTTTTAAGCCTGCTAGTAATAGCCGCACTAGCTATTTTTGAGATGACACTTGGTTGTCAGTCTGACTGGGTGGGGTAACAAACATGTATTTCCCCAAATCCTTCACTAAGACATCAAACAGTTACTCTGAACGGCTTAAAAATTCAGCCATTGATGCACGTAGTTGTCTGGAGTCACACAGGCACTACTTCCTTCAAAGAGGCCAGGGCTGAATGGATGCGAACATGAAGCCGGTTCTCAAAGTCGTAGCCTGTAAAATCCTCCTAAAACACAATATAGACATATATTAAAATGTTTATCTGAGAAAACTGCAAATGAGTTAATTCTAATTCAAATAACTTGTAAGTTATTATTTTACCTTTGCTTGAAGTAGCAGTGATCTCCCTTTTCCCACCGTCTGAATAGCAGTACAGAAACCATGGGGTTATAATCAGGAACGTAGTCACAACAACATCCAACATCTCAGACAAATAAAAAAAATCTAGATGCTGTGACCAGCAATCTGACCTCTGGCTTTGCAAGGAGTACACATCCCAGCTCATAGACGGCATACGGCTGAACGTATGAGTTGATCTGTCGTCCGTACTCATCTCTAGCAGCCAGCTGGAATGACTGGAAGGCCACAAAAAAGGAAAAGGCAGAGCAAAATGAGTAAAACTGCCAGTGTGGATTCACTGCAAAGCCTCTCAGTGTGTCGCTGCGGATTGATACCTGAACAGCGTCTCTCATATTTCCATGACATTTATGAATGGCACCGAGAAGGAGGTGCTTCAGGCCTCTGCACGAAGTGTCATCTATAGTCTGCAACACTGAACCCCCCCAAAAACAGGAAATGATTACACAGGAAAGATGATGACACAAGTAATGCTGATCTGAATGGTATGGGCTACACTCACCCTGATTCATTATCTGCAGTTTAGATGAGGAGCAGTTCTGCAGTGCTTTCCACAGATAAACAACTTCGATTACGCCAAGAATGCATAGCTCTCTGGAGGGCGACATCTTTCTCAGTCTCTCAGCCTGCAGGCAGGAGACAGAAAACGTAGAAAAACATTGTGCAGTGGAAGAGTCAGACATTTCTCAAAGAGGTCACCAGACTGAAACACTTACTTGGCACAGAAACCGATTTCTTTTGGTTTTAAGAGAAATTTCTTTTGGTCACTCCCAGTCATTATTATCTGTAGAACTACACAGGATTGCTACACACAAAAAAAGCTTTTTTAATGTAACTCTCAAATGATAAAAACAAACTTGAAACGCTAATGTTACTGCTTTTAATTACAATTTTAATGGTTGATTGTGCTGTTAAAATGTGTCTGTGTGGGAACAGCTGCCAGAAAGAAGAGGAAGCAGTTCCATTTCTAAACTGAAGAAAGCTTCGACCCAATTTGAAACCCAAACCTTTAAACTGATCAACAAACTAGAGTAAGATTAAATATTTCCTTCTTTTTGTTTTCAAGGATTCATTTTTGTCATCAGTTGATTTGATTGGTTAGGCTAACTCTCTCTTAATAGCTTCCACCTGAGAGCTTCCATGACTTAAACTCAAAATAAAAACAAAATATGTTTGGAAATCTAAGACCAGAGAAGGGAATATTTAACGTATATACATTGGGTTTATTTTATGAGCATTAAGTTATTAGTTTATTATAAATAATGCCTTTCAGTCCACATGCAGTACCTTCACAAGCCACCAGGGTGCTGGAAAAATCCATAGAAACTACATTTTATAAACATGGATGTAACCTCTGAATCTGAAAAGTGAAAGCAATGTGGAGTCTTGCATTCTTTCTACTGGCCACCAGGTGGTGCTCAGGGTGGCAGAAACACTGTTCCTGCGCTGTCTTCAATGACTGAATGTTGAGGACAGTGCAGTTTGTCTGTTTTTGCTGTTTTTCTAAGATCCTGTACAGTTTTTCTTTTACTAATATATTTATAAAGACAATTTTTTCTCATCTATAGTTATATCTTAATTTTAAAAAAAATTCTACTTCTAGATTTGGAATTATTCATTTATGTTGAATTAGTCAAATGTGCCGAAATTTCTTTCTAATTTGCTGAATGACAGTAAAGTAGTCAGTCTATTCAATTGTATTCTATTCTAAGTTGTATTTAAGACTATAGGAAAATGGGTGTTGGCTCCCTTCTCCTTTGACCTCAATAAACACCGTCCTTACAGGCTCACAGTCATTTTGAATAAAACTTTTTGAATACAAGTCCAGCTTGTAAACTATGATCATTATAGAAATGAGGCTCATCCAGGACATGCTCGCTGGCTAAGAATAATGTGGCTACTCATTAGTCAGTGATGGCTATGTTCATCTTTTGTACCGTCCATGAATTAAATCAGGTACTAGATGTAACTTCTCCTGTGAAAATGTCACAGTTGACTTCAGCTGTGCAGCAGAGCGCCACCTGTGACCCTTCATTGGCTCTACTCTGTGCTAGAGATGACATGTAAAAGAAAGAAAAGATAAAAAGGTGTCATCCGAGTGCCCACCCTTTTCACAGCAAACTGCTCTATCTGGTTGTTTTTTCTCTTGAAGAGCTTCTGCACGTCTTTAAAAACTCCACTTGCTCCATCCAGGTCTCCTGAAGCACCCTGACACACTGAAAAAACACACAAAGAGGACCATGTAGGAGCTAAAGCAAAAGGAACAGCATTCTAACAGTGTCTGTTGGTTCTTATTAGTGCATGCCAGACCTACCTCCGGTCAAATATGCATAGTAGCACTGTGACCAGCGAGACTCATTCTTCAGTCTTTCGAATGCCCTGTATGCATCCTCAAAGTTCAGCTCTATCATGCTACACCAGCCTGTTCCAAAGACAAGCAGGCAGAGTACAATTAATCCGTCTCTGCAGTCTACGTCAACAGCCAGTATGTCACGACTAACCTGATGAGGAAACACGTACCAATCTCATAGAGACACACATGCTGGATCTCTCTTTGGTCTGATGCAAGCTCTAATGCATCATGGAAACAGGCCAAAGCACTGTTGATATGGCACTGGGGGACAGAGGAGAGAGCACACACACCAACAGGTAACGGTAATCGTGTTAGACAGACTACATGCATGTGCTGGATAACGGATCAGTAGGTGGTTGATTAGATGTTGGTGAATTAATGAACCGTCTGACATGCATATTAATTGCATGTGCTCAAAACACAGAGAGCCTGCAAGGAATGATATTTTTCATACTGTACTACAGTGGAGAATGTTTTGTCTACTGTGTATTTCTCATGAAGCACAACACAAATAAACCATCTGCAGCTAATATGGACTTGCTGACTGATCTGTCGCTGATCATTACCGAAAGGCTACATACCTCTAGCCTTTGGACTCGTCCTTTAAAAAACATGAAGAGAGACGAGTTGGGGTAAACCACCGACTTTCTCTGCAGAATAGCTTTAGCTTCCAGCAGCCCTGCATGTGTATCCGAGCCCTCCAGAGCAAAGAAAGGCAGCACTACAGTGTGGTACCACAAGAGGGCCAACCTGAGCAACAAAACAGGAGATTGAGGCCAGAGTGATCAGATAACAGTTCTCACTACTTCAGTCTAAATCTCTGAAATGGAATTAAGCTTATAAACGTCTTGTCAATGTGGCTTAAAACTTGAGATTGAAAATTAATTCCCAAAGCTGACACGCAGCTGTCAAGTAAACCCATTAGTGAGACTATTTTGTCAGCTGCTTTTTCCAGGGTGAAGATAGAACCCTGATTGGCTAACAAGCTCTATGTTATGTAATCAAAAACCCCAAAATAGCTGTTAAATGAACGTCAGTGAGACTGTTTTAAATTCAGAAGAGGGGGAAAAGAGGAACTCATATGTGACAATCTTTTACTATATGCTTCTTATTTTGTGAAAGCTTAATTAACAAGTAATTTAGCTTCAACAAAACCATTGAGAACCACTCTAAAATTCCTAATTTGTTTGTTGTTATTTGTTGTTTTATAAAAGCAATGCTGTATTATTATTTTTAGGCACTTTTTGGCATTGCATCACAACACAATCTTACCAGCTCATAATTTCATTTTTAGTTTTAGCACCATTCTGACTTTTTTGGTCATTTGGTGCTGGCCAAGCACAGAGTCTTTCATTTACATTAAAGAGGGTGAAACAGCTGGAAATGCAATACTTTGATCAACTGTTACGATAACGATATTAATTTAAAAAGCTTGTGAGTCTTAAATTAAGTATACGTGATTAATGATGAACGAACTGTAGTTAATTACACTTACTACATTTCCTTTTCATTTCTGCCCTTCTAAAAGTCATTTTCTACTGGAGGACTTTGTGGGCCGTTTTAGGGATGCAGGTATCTTTGCATGCTGTTTGAGTAACATTAACTGCCCCCACTGGACCTCTTCGGGATTGTTTTCAAAAAGGGAAAGAGTACATGCTTAGATGAAGGTACTTCTGAGTGGCACTGAAAATCTACACTGTTTGCTTGTTGCAAAAAACATTTCTAAAAGATGATGAACAGCAGCTGCATTCCTCAAATAGCAGTATTTTTACTCTAAAATGTCACCATCAGATATCAACCATCAACCATCTCTGTTCCCTTTATTGTTGTTAATACTTATGTTGTTTAAACTAACATAATATGTCACCTCAGTTAGTTTTATGGATCGTTCTCTGCAATGGAACTGGAGGGTCTGAAACAGCAGATTAGGGAGCTGCTCACATATAAAACTTCTGCTCTGAGTTCCTGCTGTAGAAATGAGCCTGATGTAATAAAACGGTAAGACCTCTGCACACTCACGTAGCTAGAGGGGCCTTCATGTCCTTGCTCTCGCTTGCATACATAAGGGAGGAGAGGCCCTGGAGTCGGTCCCCAGGGAAACCCAGCAGGTTGATAATCTTGAGCAGGTGTGGCGGTACCATTGAGATGCACAGGTGGAAGAGGCCGTAGCCGAAACTGACTGAGCCTTTGAGGCGGTCCAAGGCTTCGGCTGTGACACCATTCTCCACGGGTGTATTGTGGTTGGCGTTGTCTGCTGAGAGGGAGTCCTGGTTCCCAGAGGACCTCCGCTGATAGGCCTCCTGCAGCTGGCTGATGTCGCTGTGGCACTTATTGTACATTTTCCAAGCCTTACGGAGAATCCAGCCTCCTTTGATATACGCTGTCAGTGGAAACAGTGAATAAGATATTTGGGAGAAGGCACTGCACTGACATGCTGAGGTGGAAGAACAAACCCAGAAACCCAGAAGACAACTATAATAAACTCTGAATCTTTTGTTATGGTTTTTAATTTATAGCTAATTTATCTAACTGATTGCAACAACCCATCCGTGAACGTAAGTCTTAGGCCAGACTATAAATTCTTACCATTTACTCAATATTTAAATTTATCAAGTGCCAGATTGTGTCAACTTTAGACCAGAAACAAATATACTTCACTTAGTTTGCTTTAGGCAGACTCTCACTGCTGGAAATACTGGAAATACACTGCTGGTTTATGATCTGTTACAAAAATGCTGAGGGTGTGCAGGAGGACAGGACAAAATATGACAATTTAATCACTGTGAACTCTCCAAACAGTTACTTGCACTATCTCACACAGTCTCACATGGATATTACACAGACTCTGTGCTACAGATCTTTGAATGTCTAATCTGACAGCATCAGACATTTGCATTCTCACATCCTTCAGGCGGCAAATTACATAAGAAATGAGGATCACCTGAGAACCATTGAGCTGAATTTCTGTGTTATTATTCCATTGATCTCTTAACACTTTTTTACACAAAACTCATCTGAGTAATTTGGTGACAAATCTCCATCACTCTGTGTGATGCTATTATACAGATTCGCCAAGGCAGGTGAGTCTCCTGCTTGATCTCCGGTGTAAGACGCTTACACTGAAGGTCGTGGACGAGCATGGACCATCGACTGCACTTGTAAGACAGGCTTTACTAACCTGAAAAAAATAAGACTCTTCCTCTGAGGGCACTAACAGCTAACCCTGTGTCTGTCACCACTTGCGCCTTTCTTTGCTTTTCACTTGAATTATATTTAAAGTTCAAGAACATCCCACATAAGAGGGCAGATTTTTTCATGAGGTTTGTTAAGTTAATGAATCATGCAAAATAATCAGAATTATAATATTCACCAAAACAATTATGATTCAGATTTTTGCTGTAATCAAGCAAACCTAGTCATGATAGACCAACAGCACTCTAACCCCCCACTTCCCCACACACTGCTTTACTTCATGAGTGATGCAGATTCAGATCATACCGGCTTGTGATGGTTCTTTTTTTATTACCTGAGAGTTCCTGTTTGACAAAAGAGAGCACAGCGAGGTATACTTGGCAGTCGGCGACTATTATCTGTCTCTGCAGGCGGTCCACGACAACAACGCCAGACCGTTGAGAGTCCATCTGTAACAGGCACACACAAGCACACATCTTCAGCTGCCAGCATGCATCTCGTTTCCCCAGCGGTTGGCAGGCATGAGGGACGGGGAGTTTCCTGAATGACCCTCCACTCCTCACCCAGTTTGTTGATTAAATTTCCCAGGAGTACTAATTGAATCTGTGAGTGAGTTTGGCATGATCTCATTGCTGCCTGCATCATTACGCCTAAAGCTGAGGATCCTAACATAGTTATCTGAATTGCAGCCTGTACCGGCCGTGATACAAGGAGATGCCAGCAACAGTGGAATCCATCTAAATCTGTACTAACAGTATCTCTGGATTTCAGTTCAGCCCCAAATTTAATGGAAGCTCTCTTATCAGTTTAGTCTACAGTTTTTTTTTCAGCGCCCTCCATAAGACCCTATAATATACACTTTGAATTCTTTTTTTTAATAGCTTTGCACTTACACTCTTTTTAATCTTATTCCTGATTGTCTCTATGACTCCAGCGCTGTCGCTCTCACACAGTTTCTCAGTGGTCCTCAGATCATCACAGGCAGTCTGCATCTTCTCCTCCTCAAATGTCATCATGGCATTCTGCAGTGAAAGGCAGGAAAAAAGTCTTTGTCTGGTGATATTTCATTGCTTTACATTTGTACTATCTTGATATGAATTTGTATTGTTTCGTAGGGCACGTTTATGCTTGAGCTAGCTTACAATCTAAGAGTGAAGGAGCATTATGTAATAGCTTTAAAAGCAGGAAAGGACAAAGGGCTCTTTCTACAAAATAATGAATGGAGGAACACAGTGACATCTGTGCAGCTGTGTCTGCGACGGCTGAAAAGATGCAGCCCAGCAGAAAACACACACAGGGTGAAATACTAAATATAAAACAAGAATATTTTCTTACATTGAGATAAGAAATTCATTTTGTGGTTTTATACTAGCTTGTAATAATATTTTGCATTATGCATTAAATGCCACTGGGCATGTGTGAGTGCCTGCAATGATTATTCAGATGTCAGCACCCCCAACAGCCTTCAGGGCCATTTAGCATCTGGGGACAGAGGATGACATCATGCTGTGCGAGTGTCGACACGAGTGGGAGTGACACAGCAGTGCGTGTGTGTGTGTGACAACCATGCTGTGAAAAATCTCCTTCTGCCATCATTGAAGCATTTCAGTAATGTGCTTCACTGCAAGAGTTATGCTGATCTTGAGAGGAAGAAGCGTCCATTATGTTAATGGATTTAAAAGCAAATCAAAGGAGAGGATGTAGTGGTGACAATGAGGTCCTAATACCTGGGTGCTTCCTTTATGAACTGTGATGGGATGGCCATTATTTTAACTCTGCTCTTGCGTCTTTCACACCTCTTTCAGTGCATTGCTATTTTTTCTACTAACTTTTTGGACTACTGGCTAAGAGAAAACTCACCAGAAAGCTGACAAAACTGGCCCCAAAGCTCATCAATGGGCTCTGGCTCCTGTGGAGAAAACAGAAATGAGGGCAACAGAGAGCAAAAAAAAATCTTTATCATGCTTTTTGTGTATTTTTTGGGGGGTCCTGCAAAACCAAGATGAAAATTTTTGAAAGGAGCTGCAGACAGTAAGTTTTCCTGTTGGCACAAACAGAGCAGAAGCAAGTCTCATCTTAAGCTGTCATGACCGCTGCCAAGGACTATCTGTCTGACATGCAAGGAGGAAAATGCAAGTGTCTCAATGCATACATTTACCAGGGTCACGTAGGGCTGCAACAAACAAGTAGTTTCACTATCATTAATCTGTTGTGCCTGAAAAAGAGCTAAAGCTGAAATCCCAAAATGTTTTATCTCGACCAATAAGTTAAAAATACATTTAAACTGATTTACATTTATTACAATATACTACAAATTCAGCAAATACTTTCATGATAGAAAATACAACAAAGTAACTGACAGCGTTTAACCTTTTCTTTGATTTCTTAAGTTGTTTTTAGATCTGTCACCTGGTTTCTTAATTTCAACTCTAGCGCTATGACTTCCATTTTAAAGGTGGTGACATAAATCAGACAGATCCTCCAAGATACTAAAGTTCTTTAAAAAAAATATTCTTCCTTTTTCAGGTATATGTGGATCCATAGGTACATACTGTACTGTTTATATTGTGTTTCAGGCTTAAAACATTTCCCTGTACTGTAGGTTTCAGCAAGATTGCAGCGATTAATGCGCAAAATAATTACCTGTATCTCCTGAACAGCTCGTCGCTTTCCTTGAAGCCGTTGTTGAGCAGCATGTTAATGCCTTGCAGAGCCATCTCAGCATCATCTATGTGCTCTGCCTTCTCCTCTACCTGCTGATGCTGCTGGGACTGCTCGGGACCCGCCATTGTTTATACCACAGCTCAGCGGCTTTTGGCTCAAACCAACGCAATAAAGAACAAAAAACGATGCTGTTTCTTCCCTCAACCAAACCCGCATTGGTTTATTTCCACTGAGATAAGAGAACACGTTGAACAGAGACGCGCCAGCGGCCGGCTAAAGGAAAAAAAAAAGAAAAAAGAAGACGTGCAGCTTCCGCAGGCTCCAGACGTCTGTGCACCTCAGGGATGGGCACTGATGCCCCACTCAGGCTCTATTACACTGCACTCCTACAGTTTACAGTTAGCATTGTAGTTGTAAGCTCAGTCAAACGCCAGCACGCGGTTATTTGTTACCAAATCAGCCACCCGTCAGTTTTTCCTCCTGATCTTGAGATCCGTGCAGCAACACCCGATGCATTACATAACGCGGCTGCTGTGCTGCTCTGACAGCCCCACGTAATGCGCTCGTCAAACGGCCTGGCGTCATAACGCACAGCGCATCGCCGGGAGGATGAAGGGATGAGGGGAGGTGAGGCCTGCTCAAGCTGAATCCTGTCGGCCTCCATCCCTCACACTCACCCCACGCCCACAGACACAGCCAAAGCCAACAGCAGCCTGCAGTGATGACAGGTGAGGAAGATCACATCTGT
>VUQG01000898.1:23415-38031 GCA_015106755.1 Etia nguti | reverse complement strand
TGCAGTGCTCTGGCTTCTATAATAGGATCAGATGCTGTGAGCTCTTATCCCTTTCACTGTGTGAAAATGTATGTGTGTGTGTGTGTGTGTGTGTGTGTGTGTGTGTGTGCGTGTATATTTCTCTGCAGTGCTTTTTTTTTTCTTTCTTTGCTATAAAAGCAACCTGCAGATCACCTTTTGCTGCCAAACACCACAGCCAACCTGGCCTTGACATCTCTGGGCTCATGGAGTCGAGCAGCTGGCCACTCTGTCTTAAACCCCGTGCTTACAGAGGAATTTTTGTCCACTTCCAAACAACAAACACTGCTGGCAGCAACTGCAGGTTCAAGGATTTTCGTTTATCCCCTGCTCCTAATCTGAGTATGACATATATCAAATTATTTTGGGATTGAAACTCAAAAAGAAAATATCTGGGCCATTTTAGATGAGCGATCTGTTGGCTTTTGCAAAGGTTGCAAAGTAACAAAGAGGGAGAGCTAATTACTGAGGTACATAGAAATATGCTTAAATGTTTCATATGCATACAAACTGAAATGTAAAAGCAAAAACCTGTTTTATAGGTAGATTATATGCAGCAGTACTTCATGGCTTTTTTACTGTGACTTTGACAAATTCAAGTTGTATGCTACTTTTCTTGAAAAACTACTTAGAAGACATTACTGTAGAGGACCTGGCAGGAGCAAATATCTGTTGACTGGTTGAGGGAAGTAGGATCGACCCAATGAAGAAGGTCTCTTCAGTTATACTGAACTATTCCTCCAAGAGAACCAGTAAGATAAGTGAACTCTGAGGAGACTTTTTTTCACTTGTTTCCAGTTCCTTCTTTCCATCCTCCTGTTCACTCATGAAAAACCAGCTCCATCATTCATCCCCTACATTATGTCAAAGCTCACAAAGCGACACTTAAGCCCAACACTTCCTACTTCCACAGCTAGCACTGTCATTAAAATCACAGACATAGCCACGTTGCTGTTGGACATATTTCATCTAGACGCAAAGAGCTGGGCCAAACTTCAAACCATTTTAATCGCATTATTACCATTTTAGCACATAAACTCAGAGTAATTTCTTACCCTGCAGGATATGGTCTGCTTCAGATATGTTCTAACTACTGGTTTAGGCTAAGGCAGAGTGCACAGGAAGAGACATGAAAACACATGACTAGCTATAAATTATCTGTGCATCTTCTCACTAGTGCACCACACAGTTAGGGACCTACATGTAGTATGTTAAAGTCAAATCGAGCTGTATCTGACGTTTGTGTTCTTACTTACAGTACAACTCCATCAGGTAAGAGCTTACCTGTACCAACTCTGTGGAAGTCTATGTATTTCAATAATTCAGTAAATCATGCCCTCTCTCTACTCCGAGTTTCTTAAATATCTCTCTCGACAGAGTAACTCTGAATGTAGCCTTCCTAGTGCAGAACTAGTAAAAAGAAGTATCACCTTTCTTGCACCTGATTTGCCTGAGACCTGTGACTAACCTTCCCAGTCTGGGTGTGACGGGCCCCAGCTGAATCGAGACAGAGCGATGACATTACCGCAATTCCCTCTGCTTAGCTCATCATGTTTGTTGCAAAACAGCAAATATATTCCAGCACATTAACCCACAGTTAGCGTTTCACAATTTCACCATTTGCAGGTTTATGTTTATGAGGAGGAGATTTTAAGTGGAACATCACAAGCAACTGAACCTCAAAGTCTGTTTTTGGCCGTTCTGTGTCACCGGTGATGAATACAGACGAGCATCAAAAAGAAACAGCAGCGGCTCCTGAAAAACTATGAGATCTGAGGCATTTGTGGCATGCACAGTACTGTGACTGCATTTAAGGGACCTGAGGGCGTTCACTTGTGTTGACGGTGTGAGAGGCAGAGCGCTGTTCCACTGTGGCATATTAAATGCCAAGAATAGACTGGTTTACTACTGTATTGTTGAGATATGAGGTACCTCCGCTGACACACGTCCAGATTGTGTGGCTTCTGGGACTTACTCCAACATCAGCTTCATATCGTGCAGCTCTCATCTAAATATGGTCATTATGCGAACTGAGATTGATGAGCTGTGGTCATGTGTTCAAACAAGAAATGGAGGAGAAAGAGGAAGGGAGGAGAAGAGAAAGATAATCCTCAAGGGCACTGAACCCCCCCACCCCCCACTTCCCATCCCCATCTTACTCCCTTACACTTGGTCTATCTCCCTTCTCCCACTCTATCCTCTATTCTTTCTCCAGTCCCTCAGTCCCTAGAGAAATGGTGGAAATAAAGGATTTCATTTCCACTGATGTGTCAGGCACATGTCACGTGAGGTGGAAAAAACAATGTTTTTCTAAAATGCTGCTGAACTGGCAGTGAGCTCAAAGTGGTTGAGAAACATATTTGACATGAGAAAACTGAGGGGTCCACAGATAACAAAGACACTACAGATGCAGGATCAGAAAGCGCTTCAGTCTTCTGCAGTATCACATAGGACTGTGTTTTACTGCTTCAGAATATGTCGCCTACAGTGAACTCCACTGCTGTGATAGCAAACCCTTAAATTCACCTCATCTCATCACATTTCAAAGAGGCGCTATTTGATCTTCTCAGTTTCCACAGAAACTCCCATGTGCCTCACGCTTCAGTAAGCTAAGGCTTTTCTAGGGCTTCTACCATTTAACTTCTCATCTGCACAGCCAGGCACTAAGAAATCCCTGCAGCTCCTGATCCACCAGGAGGAAATGTATATAACATACTGTTTATAACGCACCGTATATACTGTACTGTTTTACATTGTTTAATGCAGGAAGAAGTGTGCTAGATGTGCATTTTACCATCCGAGGTTTGTTGCAGCAGAGTGACTGAGTTCAGTCATGGCTAAGGAATGCAGAGAGGAGGACAAGACGAGTTTCAACTGCTCTCCTGCTCAGACAACCCAAATCAGGAATGTATGGGGAGCAGGTAGAGACACTGTACCTTCCTAGATGTTCAAAAGCACAAGTTTCCCTCAGCCACGCATAACACCCACTCCAAAAGTTTCCCTCCAGTGCCTGTCAGGGTAAGAAACGGCAGCATCATGCAGGAATTTTTCACACAATTAAAGAACAGGAATGCGATTCAAGGTCGCAACACACACGCTAAAAACACCCCCAGACTTCTTATTGTGTCAACAGAGATAAATGTATGCTAAGAATGTCATGCTGCAGCTGATAATCAGCTGATACGCCTCCATTATTAGGTTGTCTTCAGTGATAAAGCTGAATATTTCAAATAGATCAGGGCTATAGCCAAAGTTATGCACTTCTGTGCACACCCAGCATAACTAAAGCATGCTCAGTCTACATTTCTATAGCTGCTTTGGCTTTGAATTCAAACTGAAACCAAGACACAAAGAGCCCAGTGTTGAGCACTGCTTCCTTGGAGATAGACAAATAAAAGTATCAGAGATGCAGAAGCATTAAAATATTAAAATGTACCCATGTCACACTTCACCATCAAAACATAACTGCTCCCTGCCATGACATTTCCATAACAGATTGGAGGACGAGGCTCCCAACACTGAAGTGATTTCCTCCAACTCTTTTAAATCAGCCTTTGTTCAGTAGGTCCTGATTTCAATATTCAAATGTTACTCTGTGGGGTGGTGAAGCAGAGACTGAGACGCAGGTTGCGAGGCAATCAGTAAAGAGCACTGAGTTGATGGTGCAGTTGGAGGTTTCATAAGCTACAGATGGGTTGGGCCACTAAGCTGCCGCTGCTGAGAAAGAGGAAGATGTCTGACTCACCTAACAACAGACATGAGTGATACCAGAGGTAAGAGGCAGGAAAGAAGAGGTACAGCAATTCCTACTATCACTGTGACTATGACTGAGTCATATTTTACATTAGAGATGAGTAAAGTAACATCAACATAAAAGGTACAGAAAAAAAATGATGATGAAGTCATGTCTCCTGATCCAAAACTTCCATAAACACAGTGAGCTAATAATTAAAGTCAGTGGATTGTGAACATATTCTGAAATGTCAGTGGAAGCAGAGATTTTAGTCCAAAGCAGGCGATGAGCCAAAAAGCCAAATTTAAAACTGAGAAATCACATCATTTGGGAAAATAATCCCTGAGTCATCGGTATTGTTTAGCAACCACACACTGGTATATTTCAGTTTCATTACCTGTTTTTACATCTAAACATCTAAACTGCAAGCGGTAATTATTTTCATTGTGAAATGATTTACCAATTATATCAGCTGGTTCTGTAAAACATTAAAAAACAGATTCCTGATTTAGTCAAACCAATACCCCAGGATACGACCCGACACGGCCCATCCTTTCTGTCGCAACTGAGTCATTTGAGTAGTGACACAGCTGTCGTGAGCACAGTAACACTTCATTCAAGCAAATTTCTCTTCATCCGGATTTTGCTTTTCATTGCCTGACATGACTCACTGAAAGGATCACAAATCATATTGAGTACCCTCATCCCTTAGTGCAGCTTTGCTCCACAAATTCCACGCATGCTCCTGTTATCTGGTTTTGTTGAGATTATAAGATTTGCCTGGTCCAGAGGTTGATTTTGACATGGTCTGTGCTCCCTGCCGGAACATGATCCGTGCAAAAACTCCCATGTCGACATACATGGTGGTGATTCTCAGAGGATGGACAGCCTCACGTTTTGAGGGAGGGGAGAGCAGCATGCGCTCTTCCCAGCATCTCACAGCCTGACCAGGCTCGCACAGCTGCGGCTACACAAAGCTACACAGAGAGGCATCTTTTTAAATGCCAAAGACGCTTTTCCTGTCACAAGAAATGCGAACGGAGCGATGGGAATGAGGGTGTGAGAGTGATCGCTTTTCCACAGAGGCAACAGTGGGTGGATTGAGAGAAGATGCGTGGCCTGTGTCACCCTGGCTAATTCCCAGAGCACAGGGACAGGAAGTGGCCAACGATCCCGGGAGGATACAAACCCTCCTCTGTTTGTCTGTATCAAACCACTATCAGATACTTCATTCAGATGGCCAGCAAGCACAGACCCCTCTGAGTGAGGCCTTGAAGGGATATGTCAGAGCACTTCAGTTCTTCATCTTTATTATTCAAGTGCTTTTACTGGGTGAAATGGACAGCTTTGTAACTTCATGTTTTATTGGTGTATACACGGTGACCCGCATTTCCTCTGCAGACACTAACTGAAGCAGTGACACCGTATAGAGTAAATAAAAAGTAGAATTACAGTAAAGGATTAAAAACTACGCCAATGGTGCACAAAGCCTTAACAGAGAGAGACAGACAGCATGTGACAGGGTGGGAGTGATGTAAGACAGGGAGAACGAGAGAACAGGTGGCACTGGCATTCCCATGCTCAACCGTATGCCCTTGAATGTAGCTGGGCACTAATTAGCAACAAATCTGGGCCAGAGCAACAGAAGTTTAGTATCTGCAACATGAAAAATTCAAAGGCTTTTGTCAGCAGGAAGCCATCACAAATTTCATGCCCCCTTTTCATGTATACAGTCTTTCCCGCTTTCTCTCTTTTTGGAGTGCTTCGCGTATCTCATTGGCAAACCGAAGAGGGGTTGATGCTGGCATCAGACAAGTGTTTTGTTTGTTAAGTACTCGAAAGCCAAAGGGGAATAGTATGTTGTTTTAACAAAGCGCAGCCACACTACTACTCCTACTACTACTGAAGCCCCAGATCATTTAGATTCTTTTTTCATCTCTGGTTCTCTGGACCATCAGTTATAGTTCTTCTTTTTAATTAGAGCCTCACTGATTATACACTTTTTTAGGCCTATGCCCACAAAAATGTTTAGAGGGTAAAATAAATCTGGATTTCAAGAGATTCCAGTGTTCTTCAGTTAAACTACAGTGGTTAACAAATTTATGAAACCACTTTTCACTAAAAACAAGAAACTATCAAAAACTTGTTTAATGCTAAAAATGAGTTCTTCGTGCTTTTATAACTAAATTTGAGCCGGCTGGAATGAATCGATCATTCGACCACATAAACACATTTTCCTGTTCAGGAATGGAGTAAACAACAACCACTTGGTATCTTAATATTTAAAAAAGTGCTTTACTGTTTGTTTGTTTGGTTGTTTGTTTGTTTTTAAAACCTTAAAATTGAAAATTAATTTCAAACAACAATAATTATATTATATTTTAGGATTACAAAATATCATTGCTGGTGGATTGACCATTACACAAACATAAAAAATTATTTTGGAAATTACCACCACTGGTAACATAAGGTAGCTGTGGCAAAAACCTTACATTGGACTAATGAATTTATTAAGCACTGTATGTAAGTTATAGTCTTATTGGAAAGGGAAAATTATCAATTTATTAATTATTTATTAAGTTTCTCGATAATTCGCTTTCTTTCCAAGTTCCAATCATGATCTGGATGACTGAGAACCTACACAGACATATTTATTAATTATGCTACAGACAAGAATAGTATTGAATACTGTTCTACTGAAGTTCTACTTACATGCAACATATTGACAGTGTTGCTAAATTATCCTGAGCATCTTTTTCTGCAATATGTTTTGTAAAATGTTTTCAAAGCTTCAAACATTGCACAACATTTAGATTTACACAATTCAGATTATTATTATTACTGCTAATAACTCTTGATTGGTTTGCGATGACTGAGCAAGATTGTCCACTGGTAAATCGAGTTTGGTTGGTCCCATTCTGTTAGATAGATAAAAACGATTAAAAAAAATTTTTTTTAAATGTTAAAATCAGCACTAAAATATTATCTGGCGACCCACCTGATAAATAAGCTGATGTGTGGGAAGAACTGATATAAATGCCAATACTGACATCAGTTGGCCTCTATTTATAATATATCACAACTTTGTCCTTAAGCTCTGCGTGTGTAATTATGTTTTGATATTTAACATTGGAATTATATGACTTTAATGTAGCTACACCAATAAATATACACAAAAGGCAAATCCTTTTAAAAATCTAATTACAATATGTCCTCAGAGCTCACTGCCAATTAATCCTCATCTGACCTAAAGGAAAGTGGGACATGAGCTAGATCAAATGATGAACTCAGCAAACTGCCAGCTAGAGTGAAAGCTGTTTAATGCCACTGCTCACTTTGCTTCAGTGCAGTTAAAGGCAGAGACAAATACACACATCACTAACAAAACGCTTAGCTGAAACTCCTGAGAAACAGTTTCTCTCTGCAGACCACCCCAAATCGCTTTCCTTCCTTCTCTATGAATAGGTGCACAAAGGCATTTTTGAAAGTGGAAGCAACTTGTCTTAAAGACGCTGATTCTCCCAGTCTGGATAGCTGCGGAAACAAGCAGTTCATTGATGCCAGGCGCAGTGCATCACCCTGACAGACAAACCACTCCAGTATAAGAGGGAACAAAGCGGCCAGTCCACATCCACGTTGCCAATTAGCAGGAATTTCAGCCTCAAGAGCCAGTTTCCACTAGTCTCATTGGAGTTGACATAAACATCTATGGCTTTCACTGGAAGACATTCATGGGATTCCAAGGAGCATTAGGTCCCCTCTGCGGAGCCTGAAATCTGGCAGTTAGAAATCACAATGGACCATCTCGTACCACTTTGAGAAACACTTCACACTCACTGGTTGCAGGAAGCGTGCTAATAATCTAGTGAAAATAGCAACATCTGACCTGTATTTACATTAGCTGAAAACACTTATGAAGAGAGAAGGTAACGGTTAGCAGAAATGATCAAGCATGGCCTGCTTCATCTCTAGCATCAGCTTGCGTGTTGATGGATCAACTTATATTGAACACATGGGAAATAATATGTTTTTCCTGCCTGCTGCCAAGCATTTTAATGCTTTCAGGAAAAGACTAAACATTCACGCACATACGCACACACGCACACACACACAGACATGGGAGGAGAAAACACACTAGAAAATCTGTAGAGGATTAGTCTAATGCACTACTGATAATCAAATGTAACAGCAATTTTATTATCATTAAACCTCCACGGATGTCACTGAAATATGTCTCCGGAGAAATGTTTGAGGTTTCAGAAAAGGATTAGAGTGAGAGAAAGAAAATAAGCTGAATGTTTATATACAATATTGCGATCTTAGGCAGATCAAACAGCTGCGACAACACACTGCAATAGTGGTACAGCAGGTTTAGCTGTGTGTCTCTGTGTGTGTGTGTGTGGAGAGCACAAGGGCTGTGCCAGCTGTCATATTTCAACAGCCATGATAACAAATATGCCGCACGGTGACGTCTTGCAGAAACTGAGAGACCAATATTTAAGTGTCTGCAAGAAAATCTCGTCTAGACACTAAATCGGTTTTAACTTTTGACACAAATGAGAAAGGCTAGGTTAGCAGATCTGTGGGATGATCCTAGATCAGCGCTCTGGCCGAGAGTCGGGACTGATGTGTATACTAAATACAAGCCAATGGCAAACCACAATGTTAAACATTATGGAGGACTGAAACTACAACTCCTCAAGGGCATGGCTTTCTACATTATATTACAGATTGTACAATAACTTTGAAATATGCATACCTAGTCTTTCAGTTATTAGCTACTACACCACAATGGAGTCAATATTTAGACCTTTTGAGTCATGTTGAGTGGGAGAGACTAATCCTAAGCATATGACAGTCATGTCTTTAAACTGTGTGGGGGAATTTGAGAGGAAAATCTGTGTCATGACGAGTGAACAAGCAAAATCCTACTATACATACATACACACGTATATGTAATTAATCTAAACTGATTTCAGAATTCATATAAATAAATCAACAGGAGCAAAAGACAGAAAGTTTCACTTGTGTAAACTCCCTCTCAGGTAGCCATGACTCTAAAAGCAAGGATGTGCAACTAAAAGGTGTGGTGTGACTGTTTCCTGAAGCCGCGCACATTAGAGGAGAGACTCCTCACACGCCGTGTAGTTAAGTTATTCTAGAAAAACTGTGATGATTAACTTTGAGACTGGTGTGGGTGCAATGTGGTTTAATTTATTACAAGGTGCGAAAACTACCAGCTGCTGGTCACCATTAACAGGAGCACATGTTTACAAAAATCTAGACACAGAATAAGATGTTGAGTGTAAATTTAGATTACAGATGTTTGTTTGTTTGTTTGTTTTAAATACCCTAAAGAGTGAGGCTTTGTCTGTACTTAATTGATGCACGATGCATTGATGCTGAGCTCCAACCGCTCATTCATTTTTTATTAATCCCTGTCTGTCCGCCTGTCAAGCGACTAAAACAACAAGTTGGCTTTACTCACCGTGAAGCGCAGGCTACCGGAGATTTAACGGCGTCGCTCTTCTGTCGATCAGATCGGAGGATTTGGCATCAAAGCATTAATGAACAGATCGGAGACACTAAAAAGCTTCTCAGATTTCTAAAACTGGGGCTTTGGAGAAGATGGGCAGCTGAAGGGAGAGTCGGTGCCAAAGCGAGCGACACAGAGGCGATGAGGAGGGATCCCATTCAACTGGAGGGACCGCCCGGTGAAGTCATGACGGGGAAAGCCTCTGAGGCTGTGGAAACATTTTTCACTGACACGGTCTAAACGAAGAAAAGCACCGGAATGTCCCTGAATAAAAACTCCGAGCTCTGCGCATAAGAGAAACCCCCAGTCTGCGACAAGGCTGAGCAAAAACACCAAATCATGACCAAAACACTGGGATGTGCTCGAGGCAAGAAAGGGAGGAGACTTCGCAGCATTGTGAAAGCGCTGATTGGTGGGAGGGTTTTTTGCACTGTGGATTTGCCCGATTTGCGTGGATGGCATGTCATGAAAGCCCCACTTCACCTGAGAAGTGCAGGTTCATACGCGGTTCGTTGTACAATTACTCATCCTGCTCTTGGCGGTTAAGACTGTTTAGCCTATGACACATGAAGCGTGTTACGTTTTGTGATGTGAGCCAACTTCACACCATTAAATCACAGCCTGGACACAAAAACTGTTGAATTTCTCACGTAAAGTTTCAAAGGCTGACCTAAAAACCTAAAGATATTTTCACTATACTATAAATTTAGATGGTTAAAAATGTTTTATTTTTTATAAAAAAAAATCTGATATCATGAAAGAATCCCTAATATCACTGAACTAGAGTGCGAGGTAGTCTGATTATTCTGTTCTATTATTCTTTTTGTTAGAGTGAAAATCAAAGATTAGGCTCGCTCGTGATCTTTCTGTTTGATGACACGGTGCTGCCACCTGCTGGCCATGAAGCAGCATTTCGAAATCAAAGCAGCTGCTGCAAAATCGGAGGCCTCTGTCAACTTTACACATTAAACTCTGAGGAAAGAAGTACTTCAGTTTACTTACAAGTACTAACAATACCCCTGGGATAAAAAATAAATAAAAAGCATACAAGCAAACATAGTTTTAGTTTACTGGCTTGTCCCAGGAGTTTCCTATAATTTTTCTTCTTACAGAGAGAGGGAAGGAAACCGTTTTATGATTTTCCTCCTTGTCCTGCACATGTAGCGAGCTAACAGTTAAAAAAGTTGCATGCATGACATTTCTGGCTTTTTGCCAGCATTTTAAAACTATGCATGATGTTTAAATGATCCTAGATGAGTGAGGTGGAGGTAAATTTACTTAAACCTATGCTATACACACACTAATCGCCTTATTAGAACCACTTTAGCAATCTAGTGTAGTGAATGCAACCAACCAAACAGGGAGCAATGTTGTCGAATTGCAACATGTGATATGGGTGTTCCAAATACAGCCCTCGGTTAGTGTGCAGCTACTGCCGTGCCTTTTTTTCCTTCTATTTTGGTCATCTGTAGATTCTGTATGAAAAATTTTAATAAAGAATGTATCTATTAACTGTAAGACAACTATAGTGTAGCAAGAAGTATATTTTGCACTGAAGGGTATTACTGTATTAAGTTGGTGAAAAGAAAGTGCCTAAATAGAGTATAACAGACAAATACTTCATTAGAATACCTCAGCAAGACCATCACTGCCAATACTCTGACTTGTACCTCTTTGTGTTTCATCACTGCATTTATGTCACTACCATATCACCCTATTAGAGCTCTCGCACTGCAGGCTTACTTGTTGTTCCTAGAGTATTTAAAAGTAGAATGGGAGGCAGAGCCTTCAGTTTTCAGGCCCCTCTTCTGTGGATCCAGCTTCCAGTTTGGTTTCAGGAGACAGACACTATCTCTACTTTTAAGATTAGGCTTAAAACTTTCCTTTTTGCTAAAGCATATAGTTAGGGCTGGACCAGGTGACCCTGAATCCTCCCTTAGTTATGTTGCAATAGGTGTAGGCTGCTGAGGGATTCCCATGATGTATTGCGTGTTTCTTCTTCAGTCACCTTTCTCACTCACTATGTGTTAATAGATCTCTCTGCATTGAATCATACTTGTTATTAATCTCTGGGTCTCTTCCACATCATGTCTTTCATCCTGTCTTCCTTCTCTCTCCCCAACCGGTCGCAGCAGATGGCCCCGCCCCTCCCTGAGCCTGGTTCTGTCGGAGGTTTCTTCCTGTTAAAAGGGAGTTTTTCCTCCCCACCTCTGCCAAAGTGCTCGCTCATAAGGGCTCATATGATAGTTGGGTTTTTCTTTGTATGTATTATTGTAGGGTCAATAATAAATAAATAATAAATTTAGCATCACAACATTTTCACTGCTTTTTCACTGCATATATTTACCCTGATCAACCACATGCCACCTGAAGTGAAACTGCCTATGCACAGTTTGAAAACCACTGGCGTTTACCATCAGTAACAGAATAGATTAGACTGAAATATCAATTTATTACAATATAACTGATACAGTTTGGAAAGAGAAGCTCACCAAGAGAGTCTGGCATGGTTGCCATGGTTGATGTCTTTAGGCACCGCTTTAGTAAAACAGTTTCCATTCTCTGTTTCTAAAGTGAAAACAAGAGGCATCAATGAATCATCAACAGAAAAAAGGAGAGATGGCACTCAAATCCAATTTAAAGTGAGATATAGTTTATAAACAGCTATGCACAGCAAATGCAGTAATTACAAGCACAATAATGCTATTTCCAGAACGTGTTCAAAAATTGCATATGAACCCCAAAGTGTAGAAGACGGACAGTTAGGACATCATAAGTAATGTGTAGATGCTGGCTGTGCCACAGCATTATTAAGAAACCCCAACATAAGTTTGAATGTTTTCAAAGCAGTTAGAAAATAATGAGTGGATCAAGGGTCACATTTTAGTTGGAAAGGAAATATTTACCTTTGGGACTTAACAAAAGCAAACAGCATCTTCAGTTAAGTGGCACTGTCCCGAGAGCACACAACATCACCAAATCCATTGAAACCAGAGATTTAAAAAAAAACATCACAATGCTGTTGAATGATGTGAAGCTGTGACTGTGCTCTTCAGGCGTGTCTTCTGTTCATAAACACATGTTTTAGAATACAACTGTTTTAACACTGTTAAGCTCGAGGTTTATGCATATCTTATCTTTTTTGTCAGCTGGACTTATGTTTGCTCTTATATTCTTTTAATAAAGAGATCCTTTTTTTGTTGTTCTTATTTTCTCTCTCATCTCTTCATCATTTTCTTTAAGTGTACACTGCTACAAATCAAGCTGTATTTTTGGGAAGAAAAAATAATCTCTGTCTCTTCTGTGTTGACCCCCTTTTCAACCAGCCAATCCATGCTGTTTTTTTCTGTTTTCCTCATTGTCAGGCTCTCTTCCTGTCTTGGTTCCACATTCGATCCCATGCGTTACCTCCTTCATCCTTGGTTTCTATTCTAGACCTCTCTCATGTCCTCAGTTGTCCTGCAGTCTCAGTCATCCATTTCTCTCGTGTCAGACGACCCTATTGGAAAGAGCATGTCACTCTCTAAGGACAGGTTGCTGCCTAGCCCGGCCATGCGGCTCCGCAGCAGAAAGTGTGTCCTCCTCTGCAGGAGCCTCTGCTGCTCCTGCTTCAGCTCCACGTAGGAGCGTGAGAATGTGTGGAAGATGGAGGTGACGGGAAAGGCCATGAGGAGGATGCCACTTAGGATGCTGCTCAGAGCCACCACCTGACCCGGGATGCTCCTTGGCACCATATCCCCATAGCCCACTGTTGTCATGGTGATGACAGCCCACCAGTAGGTAGCAGGGATGCTTGTGAATTCCTGTGTGGTGGCCATTTCATTCTCAATCAAGTACAGCAGGGGGGAGTATAGTGCGATCGCCACACACAGGAAAAGGAGTAGCAGTCCAAACTCCCGTGTGCAGCGGCGTGCTGTCAGGCCTAGAGTTTGCAGGCCCAGGGAATGGCGAGCTAACCGCATCACGTAGAGGATACGCAGGGCCCTCAGGACACGCAGCACCAAGCCCACTTTGTCCAAGTAGGTGTTGCCAGAGCCCAGTCTCTTCTCTCCTTTGGAAGTGCTGTCCACCACTAGTGTGATGTAGTACGGCAAGATTGCTACCACATCAATCAGGTTCAGGGGCTGTCTGAGGAAAGTCAGCTTGCTGCGATCTTGGATGAAGCGCAGGGTGAACTCCAGGGAGAACCAGGCTACACACACAGTCTCCACAATGAAGATATTATAGCACATCTGGGAGCAGGTACCCTGTTTAGAAAAGAAACAAAATGTGGTCACCAGCATGTAGATGAGGTCGAATCACTAGAGGGAGCCACTTCAGTGTGAAATTCAAACACTAAACGGTGGTAGGAGTCTACATCCCTGAGCACTGCAGCCAAGAAAATAAAGAAATAAAAATAATTGCTCATTACAGATCACACCACCGGTTTTGGTTATGGGGAAAAAAGTAATTTTCCATATACATTTATGATGAATGTCATTAGCCACTAAATCTTAAGTCAAAGCGTCTAAAATGATACCGCCACACTTCTAGAAGCAGTGGTTGGTTTTTTTTCATGATTCAGTGCGTGGTTGAAATATGGTTCAAAGCATTTCAAAGCACATACTGCGAAAGCCGCTGAATGCAGTCCATATCAGGGAATAATATCATTATTATGAAACATACTCCCACAGAGGAGGAAGTGGCCTGACCACCTGAAAACTCCACATAACCTGAAACACTTGTGTACTTTTAATGCAAGGCTTTGTCGTCTTGTTGAGGAGCTGTTAGAATGAGATGATCGGCACTTCTTTTTAAACAAATGAATTCAGACGCTCAAGTGAGAATACAGTGCAAGGGTGTCAGATGAATATATCAGTGACTAAATCAGACAACAAGCAGCTTTTTTTTTCCTTTTCAATTTTCTTTTTCTTTTTTCTCCCCCATTTCTTAAGCAGTGATTGGTTTAGCAGTGTGACAGAGGTGATGTTTAACTCATCTGCAGCTAATGTCTCTCTGTACAGGAGCGCCACAAAGCCACGTAACTGAATGGAAAATGCAGAGGGTCCCTTTATTATTATGCTTTAGCAGAAGAAAATTAAAAGAGGACAGTTTATTGTGAAACTCATACTATGCAGTGTTGTTGTTGTTGTTGTTTAAGAAAAGTTACGATTCTCATTTTGCACTCCACCCATCTTCCACACTTACCGTATCTGCACTTGATTATCTGAACAACTTAAAACAGAAAGAAAGAAAAAAACAACACAAACTTTTTTTCCCCACAGTGGAAATCAAAGAGTTTGCAGTCAATCTGCACTTCTATCAAAAGGTTGCTTTTTTTTTTTTTTTT
>VUQG01000898.1:0-23384 GCA_015106755.1 Etia nguti | reverse complement strand
AAAAGCTTTCAAGACAAATCAATGAATTAATTCAAAACCTGTTTGCACTTTACTCTGCGAGAAGATTATGTGTGTGGCTCAGATATTCAATTTTCCTTTGATTTGACTAAAAAGGCTGTGGTGTTAATTATGTTTGTGATTGAAGTCAGACATAATAATGGAAGCATTTCATGAAAGCAGACTGAGACGTCTTCAAACATTTATTCTAATCTGGGGGAAAAAACTGTGGCTCTCTCAGCAGCCTTCCTTCTCTTACTGGGATGGAGTTTTAACATGACATGACATTATTAGCATTTTCTTTAATGGCTGAGGGTTTTTTTAAAAGCACATAATCTCCTTTTTTCCTTTGGATACATCAGTTTAAAATGGATGGATAGAAAAAAAATATGACATAATCCTGTTGGGTTCACATATTCATTGTCAGTATAGTGGCAATGTAACTATATTGGTTTCAAAATGATTTCTTATGTTTGAAATGTTTGTCAAATTTAGAATGAAATGACTCGATTTGCCTAGTTTGTGATATGAGTGTGAACTAAAATGTTAACCCTGTTCAAAAGCTCATCAGAAAAAGGCAACAATGGCAAAACAGCAAGTTATGCTATGGTTTCCTCTCTTTTTTCCTTATTAATACAAATATTTCAAAATCTAAAAAGACTATATTTAGGTACAAGTTACTTTTCTGCTTCTTCTGTCTTGATTTAGATAATTGGTTAATCATTAATTTAACCACAGCTAAGCAGTTCTTTAATTTTAGACACTGGAAAATGAGTCTTTTGGGCAACTATTTTGAAAAAATGGATATCATAACAATATTAACCACATTTATCAGCTGTAAGAGCCTCAGAAGCTTTGGGACAAAACCTGTTGTTGTCCCAACTGTCCCTCACAGAAACAATACGTTTTGTTTTGTTGTTGTAACCTGATAACCTCTTCTTTTTTATATTATTTTTTAATCTTCATGTGCTGTGTGAAACGTCACGTTTCTACTCACCGACTCCTCCTCCTCCCTCATGGCCGGCATGGTGCTGATGGACAAGTTGATGGCAGTGATGGTGACAAACAGCACGGACAAACAAGCAAAGATCTTCCCTGGGAGGCCAGAGTGAGGCCTCTCCACCATGTCCCTTAGCTTAGCCATGCACCGACTGAGTCTAGAGTCAGCCGCGCGTCCCCTGTGGCCACTGTCTGAATCCAGCAGATCCTCCAGGAACTCTTCCTCCTCCTCTGCCCTCTCCATGGCTTCAAACTCCTCCATGCGCTGCAGCAGACGCCTGCGACAGCACCACTCCAGGCTCTCCTCTGGAACCCCCCAGTATAGCAGCTCCTCTCTGAAGGACAGGGCGCACATCTCCCTGAGGGACCGCAGTTTGCCCGCCCGCAGAAAGGTCAGGATGTTACGGAAGGCACAGGGGCTGCGGTCAAAGAAGAACTCGTTGTGGGTGACATCATAGTCGTCACAGATGCACATAATCTCATCGAAGCTGCTGCACAGGTGCAGCTGGCCCAGACGAGACAAGGGGAAGTCCTCTAAGGTGGTCCAAGGTAGCTGGTAACGCAGGCCACCCACGTTGATAATGGCATGGAGTTTACGGGCACTGGACAGGAGTGTGTTATCGTGGCTGGTGCTGAGCTCAGGGGCAGGCTGCGCCCTTTTATAGAAGGCTCCCTTGTGAGCCTCCTTCTCTTGTTGGAGAGGAGGGTTGAGGGAGTTATCAGAGGCACAGCTCAGGGCACTGTAGTCATAGTCAGAGCCATCACCCGCCAGCAGGGTCATCTTTACTGGTCCGCTCACATCCCTGTGCTCAACCTCCCATCAACACACTGTCCCCTTCACAGAAACAATAGAGAGTCTAAAGTTAGTGCACCAGTGCAGGTTTGACAAAATAGGCCAAACTGTTTCTCAAATAAGTTTTCTGTAAGAATTTAGTAAATCATTTTCTAATTAAATAGTGAAGTTTAAAAATCTCTTTAGCAACAGAGTCCTGACCAAGGTAGTCAGCAGTACGATCAGCAGTATTACACAGACTAGTAATACACGCAGAGAAAGAAAAGTAAAGAGTAAATTGCAAACAACAGACAAAATTATGAGGTTCAAATATAAGGAAACTTGAGACAAAAAGTCATGGCGTCCAGGTCAGTTAAAATCATCATATCACTGTGAGAAGTACTTTATTTCACCTGCCAACATACTGAGCAGTACACTCTTACCAAATGAATACCATCACAATGCACTTTACTGCAGCAGGAGGCACTCAGACTGTTTGCATTATAATTCAAATGGATACGTGTCATTATAAGAAAAGCAGAGCAATATGTAAACAATCTCTGCCTGCAGAACAGCCCACTCACTGTAGAAATGAAAGCAAGAAAGCTGTGTGAAATATTCTACCACCAACACAATTTTCAGTTATTGTAAAGCTACAGCGGGGAAACTCCAGCGAGCATAATATTAATATGTGTAAACATATTAGTGAAATCCTAGAAGACTGTTTTCATTAACATTACTTCTATTAAATATGTCACACTGACTTGTAATGAAACGTTAATATTCATCTTTTTAAAAGTGTGATGAATAAATAGATTAAAATATGCACGTTTCCCACCTTGGATGGCGTTTCCTGCTTGTCGGAGCCTTAGGCTGAAGTTTGAGCCGCACTGAAGTCATGAAGCCGTAGCTTTTATTAACTATGCACCGCAGAGCAGTGTGCCTCGGGGTTTATAGGAATCTGCAGCTGTAGACATTTGTAAATAAAGTCTTTCTTGGTTTTATAAGGCCTTAATTTAAAGATGTCTTTCAACATTTATTTTGTCATAGTCCACTCTAGCTTAGTATCTAGACCCTTTTAGAACAGCGCCATTGGAAAACGTTTATATTTTATTAGTATTATTAGTATTTTCCTACTTTCCTTATTATTCCTTTAATGTTACAGCAAGTATTTTCCTTTTTGTTTTTACTATTTTACCTATTTTAACTTGATATTATTGCTTCTGTTTGCTTCCTTATCTAATTTACTAAACATGAACATCAAGGAATATTGTACCAACAACAATAAGTAAAGAAAGTATGATGATGATGATGACGATGATAATATTTATTTCTGTTGCTCTGCTTTGAGGTAACTGTTTAGTATAGAGTGAACTGCATAACTTTACAAGGGAATGAACTGAGGTGACATTTACGTATTGCTGTAGGTTAATTTCCATACTGTTTATTTCCGCTCATTCAAACATCACAATATTATTCCAGTCTCTGAACGATATTTGCAGATATTTCCTTCCAGTGTCTGGCTCGATCACACGCGCTGGTCTCAGTGAATACACCAAGTTATAAAGCCGCAAGATGCAAACTCTCAACGCTGGAGAGGTAAGGTGTATTAGGCAATGAATGGCCACTAGGGGGCAAAGAAATCTGGTGAACATAAACAGAAATGCAACCCTGCTTTGTCCTCAGTTTAATGACAAAACTGATACCACTCTGCAGTTTTCCATGTTATTTATGGAGTGACAGAGAGGCACTGTTCAACTTTACTTAGTATAAGGAGAGAAAGAAGGGGAAACAATGCTTTAGTGACAACAGTTTAACTTGTCGTATGTTTTGGGTGGAATAAACTAAGCTTTTGGGGACAATATGTGGATTTATGTAACTTTGAAGTGAACCTGACTAACTGTGTCCCCATTTCAAGTCTTGATTCCATGTATTTCCCCCATAGTCGTACTCTTACTTTAATTTGAAAAGGAGGGAAAATGACTTAGAGAAGGGATAACAATGAGGGATTAGTTTCTTTTGACTGAGATGACAGATCATGATTAAATGTTAAACTCTTAACAGTATACATATGTGGGGGCAACTATTCCACTCCTCACATTTTTGTATAAAGATTTGTCACCCAGTGATGCTGTACTGACTCAGTAATTCACTGATGTAACTGTTATCCTACAGATACTGAAGAGGCTGTTTTCAAACACACTTAATAATCTGTCTGTGCTATTTCTGGCTCTCTCACATTTAGAGCGGGAGGCTTTGAAACGCAGTTAGGTGTCGGTTGAGGTGTGTGTGTACTAACGTGCAATCACACAGTTATGCAGGTTGTTCCGAGTGCCAGCTTATGCACATTTACCAAAGACTCTTCGGCAGAACAAGAGACGAGCACGAGAAGAAGAGCGGCACTATCTCACAATAAGAAAGAGAAAGAACTGGAAAATGTTTACCACTTTATCACCACTTTATCACCAGTGCAGTGACGGCCTTGTGGCCTCTGTCCAAACTAATTTAATCAATTACAGTGATTTAGGAGGAGGCAGGTTAGCCAGTTAGAAATTAAAATGTCAGTGCCTGGATTGCTGCACGGCCAAATTCTGAGTAAGGATTCTAAAATGGGGATGTGAATGTGTCAACTGAATGGTTATTAGGCACCTGCATTGTCAGCCTGTGTGAGCCACTGATTACAGTCAGCACCATCTTTCACCCCTGAAATCAGAGCAAACCCACCCGAAGCTTTTCTCGCCAGTGCTCTGCCTTGTTGCATTAACTTCCTGATAATATAGATTTGGGGCTTTTATTGGACTCGTCACATGTGGAATACCCCTGAGGTCAGATCATAATAAAACCCCAGTGCAGTCGGGGAAATCATGTAGGCCATCAGCAGATGCAGATTCAGTTTCTTCCCATTTTTTAATATAAACACTGCCTGCCAAATAAACAGTAGTACCATTAAACAAAAGCAAAACACAAGAATGAAGATAATTTTTCAAAAAATGTAAAATCCCTCCCTTTTGATTCTTCTCACATTCTCCCTCCATGCGGTGGAGGTTATCAATACGCCTACAATGCATCGCCACTGTGGATGTGCACAAGCCTACGCCACTCTCCTACTAGATTAAATCACACTTAACCCCTTGAGGCTGTTTGATTTCTCACTTTCCCTTTAAACCGATTGTGCTTTTCCATCTCTGCAGTCGCAGGAGCATTTTTTTTAAACTCTTGTTTTGTTTTGTTTTCCTTTCCATGCAATGTTGCGCCTCTGATGTTTCCTCTGGGGGACAAAGTCTAGAAGGAGAAGGAGAGATGAAACACTGCAAAGACAGCGAAGGCTGTTCTCCCCACCAGATCGGCTGAGGTCTGGCCTCTTTATGTGCCAGCGTTATCACAGCTAAGCCACAGGGCATGTTCTCCAGATTGCCTGGTGAGTCACTGGGTTGTGAGTCTCAGTTGCCTGACAGTATTGTGCATGCATTTCCCATGGTTCCCTCCTCAAGAGTCTTTGGAGACTTTTAATACCACCAATATTGACTGAGATTATTTTAAAGAGCCCAGTAGTAATCATCACCGAATCATCATCAAAGAGCAATTTTTAAAAAATCGTAAGGCTTTTAAAAATGAAGAAATGTGTTGTGACTGTTGAGATCGTTGTGTTATTTTCTTTTTACCTGCCTGCAGAGGCATGTGTTAAAGAATTTTGTTTAGTATGGGTGGTTCATATTCAAATTTTAATAGTAAAAAAAGAACATCTGAAGAGTGTCTATGTGTTTGTCCCCTCAAAGAGATACAAATAGTTTACTTAGCGATGACTATTTATTGCTGCATATCTCCATATTGGTGGAAGTGCTGTGTAAGACAGATTTTACCAATCTGTCTCTGAATCAAAGATTTGCGATTCAGCTTGACTCATTCTGTGAAATACAGACACATGGTAATTTGATGAGTATCGAATTTTTGTCAGTGTTTTCTGATGAAAATCTGAACCTCTGAGACTCACGCCGCTCGGCTAGCTTTCCAGCGGCAGCTGTTCAAAGTGTAGAGTTTGGTCTTATTTTCTTGCATGTAGCCCCTCAACCATATTAATGTGCTGTAAAATAAATGCCAGAAAAACACATGTCACCTGACAATGAAGTCATGTCAGTCATGTCCTCTCAGGCTTAATGACCATTTAAACCACACAATGTTCCTTTTGTTCTCCCCAACAACCACTTCTGCTCCTATTCCCTTAACAGCTCGCTGTTCTCTAATGGACTATAAGAGGATGGTGTTTCCAGAAATGGACCGCAAGAGCTGCCAAGATCCAACTCTCTCTCTCTCTCTCTCTCTCTGAAATCTGGTTAAACACTGAAACAGTCAGGCATGCCAGAAGCAATCCTACCCCGAAGACCTTTCCTTACAGTAATTCAAGCAGGAATAGTTGTAAACAAAAGTGTTTCTTTTTTGTTGGATGTGGGTGGTATTAATGCAGGCCGAGAACCCTGGAAGAAGCTACAGTATAGCTCCAGGGCAATAAATGTCTCCCCAACTCTGTCTGTGGTCCACCACAGTGCACTGCTCTCTACTTCTGAGGTACAGAGAAGTATTCTGTGCAGATAATATGTTTCAGTAATGAGCTATCTCAGCACTAATGGCCACTCTTTTTCATCCTGTTAACTGTTCAATTTCAACTGGAGTGCAAAACTGCAACAGAATGAAATGCATCTGTAAAATAAACCACCCTTCATTTTATAAAAATGTATCTTTGTGATGTCATTTTAAAAGCTTAAAAGTCAATTACATTTTGAAATGCAATTCAAGTACTTCTTTGTGTCTCGCTTGGAATAAAATGTCTTGTAACAAAGAGCAAATGAGAAGCATCACACCTCTGTCATTTTCTGTCCACAGTTTATTTTCCAATCTGTCCTCTGCCTGTCCTTCCCTTTTAAAGGGCTCTATTCCCCAGACGCGGTCTGAGCCGGCCCACCGAATCTCTAGGCTTCTACATCACTGCTCCATAATATGCCTCAGCACTTCTCGTCCTCTGATCCCTGACAAACTGTGACACACAATATTTAGTCAGCACACAAAACACCTCAACTTTACACCCATCACTCACATCTGATGTATAACGACAGCATGTGTTTTTCTTTTTCATCTCAGGAATTTTCCTGAGTGGATGATTGCACACTCTCACCATTTGTGAGTGCTCATCTAACTTGATTATATAAAGATTGCATAACATTAAGTTCTCTGCATCGTTTGCGTGCATTAACCGATACTCACTTTTCATCTCTCGCTGCCCTTTTCCTGTCGAGCTGCAATCATCCGACCGCCTAATCTTTCAGGGCTGTGTAAATAATTTGTTTTTCACAAGCAGCAGATAAAAGTGGCTCCGACAGTGGGCATGCGTGCAGGCATCACAACCTCACTGCGGAGAAGACCCGACTGTCTGTCACTTTAGACAGAGTGTTTCAAAAGACCTCTGCACTAGGGCGCAGTGCAAGTCCCTGCAGGCCGAAGTGACAGAAGGTTCTCTCACCGGTTGATTAAAAGATCAGCAAGGAAAAAAGAAGAACTCAACTCAACTTAAAATAAGCTGATGAGATGGTATTAATGGGCTGTAAACTAACAGTTGCACAGGTCTTTCCTTTACGTGGGAAATTAGACACTTGATGGTCAGTGTTGAGTGTAGAAAATGAAAGCTTTCTTGTCAAAGGACACCACATCTGTTGTGTTGGTTAAATTAGTTGTATTTTTACATTTTAAACTGGTTAAAAACCTAAACGGTCAAATCAGAACATGAAAGAGCCAAGGGTTTCCATCGTTTTAGAAGATGGACTGAATTCGCATCCAAGTCTGTGCAGATAGAAGACTTCAGAAGGAAAGAAGACTTTGTCTTACTTACACTTTCAAAGCACGTCCATCGCCCAATTTGTATTGAGTCCGAGTCCTGGCTGCAGATCTCTTTGGGTACCCACTGGTGCTCAGGGAAACAGCAGATCAGGATTTTGCTCCGGTGACACCAGAGGCTATGTCTCTCAGGCACCTTAAACATAAAAGCACCTGAGAAGCATACTATAATTACTTTATGGATCTTTTTTGTGGAGTAGAATCAGAGAGCCACTATTAGTTATTAGAATAGGAAAAGTCATTAGTTCATCTCATTAGAGTCACAATTACCTGGTGGAGGGAGAGAGGATGATGGATTACATATCATATATCACTGCTCCAAGGTCTCCAAAGAGGGATTTGCATTGCGGACTCCTAACCACATTATGGGCCATAATCTAACATCATCTTCAAAATGAAACCATGTGCTGTGTTCGAACTGATCTCATATGGATTCACTGACAGAAACAGAAGCTGTGATACGCTGTTTGAGGACTTGAAGTTGTTCCCACGTTAAAAAGTTTCTCTTGCATCAATTTTCAGTTTAAAATTAGATTTTGAAAAGTGTTTTTAATTTCTAAGGACACTGCAAAGATAATGTATATATCTCAAATATATGTCCCTGCTCAGAGAGCATGGCAGACAAAATCTGTCTCTACATCGAACCCTGTCTCAGTAAATGTTTACACATCATACAGTGTCATGCTGCTGCACCCTTGTTACCATGGCGTACATGCAGCGCATCGGGCATGCAAGTCTCGGTCATCTGTTCGAGACAGATAATTCCTCTTTTAGTGAAAAGTGGACTTCACAGGAAACCATTAATTAGCTCAGTCTGATTACAACTGACACTGCTGCTGCAACCTTCAAGTGACTTTAAAAGAAATACTGACAGTACATCAGTGTGATCTACAATAACACTAACAGGTAGACACATGATGCACACAGTTATAATATCAAGCCTGAGGAATCAGCTACAGCATGATTTGGAATTTAAACACTGAATACATGAATGAGAAAAACTCCCAAAGTCTCACTTACAACTAAGGAGTGTTGTTTGCTTTTTTTCCATGCAACAAGCATTAAGTTTAAAAACATGGAAACAAAAAAATTCGTACTCACTGCGCTCTCAAATCAGTTCCTCGGCAGCTGTTAGTTTGCTGAAGAAGCCTGAAGGCGATGAGAGGAATGTAAATGAAGTGTGTTTTCAGGCACTGCTGCTACCTCGTTCAACTCTGTTCCATCTATGCAAAGGCACTGGGCTTGTGGAGTACGAGAACGCTATTTGATAATCATGAGCAACAGGCTGCCTCTCCTCCTCTCGCCCTCCCTCCCTCGTTCCCTCCTTCCCTTTCCTTTTCCCTCGACTCTCGCTTTCTCTCTCAAATCCTTCTTCCTCGAGCGCTGACATCAGAAGTGGGATGTGCCATTATACCAAAACCTTTTGAGAGAAATCCATGGCAACCACCATCTAGAGAGAGCTGTACTTCCCCTTCACCTTTAAAATGAGAATAATCACTGTCTTTTGATTGTAGACTCACACAAAGGTTTATATTTGTCCAGTGGGTTACTTGGCTGAGGGAGGAGGGGAGGGCCGGTTGTAGGCTGGCTCACGCTCACCAGGGTGTCCAATTTTAGACAAGTGGTGGGAAATGCTAACATGAAGTATGATGATGAGATGGAACGCATGGCTCATACTGAGAATGTTCACTGCAACGAGAGCAAATATATACATGCAATTTTCCTTTATGGTTTTTTCTTAAATAAATATCTGCTTTGAATTGCCTTTGGATGATAATGCCAGTTTTTAGCAGTATTAACCACCAGAAGGGAAAGTGAGACGTTATCAGTAAATCTGTAAAAATAATAATATACAAAGAGACTGAGGAAATGAAATCTGAAAGAGTAAACAACATAAAATCAATCCATTCGGATTTATCTTCTTTTTTCTGCTATATGGTACATCTGGAAACTGCAGAAGTAAACATATATCCACATGTGACAAGTCAATCTCAGCATATTATTCCCCCTTCGGTTCTGTTATGACCCCATAATGGTGAAAAAAAAATAAATGTGCACATTTTTTTGTATGTAAGAGTCCAATTTTGTTCCTCAGTCAGTGGTGTATGACTGCAGTGTGTAAAAAGTACCAATATTTTATGGTTTCACTAAGTATGTTTTTTCAAAAAGACATATTGGAAGGAAAAGGAAGGGTCAGGTGTAATTCCTGTGAGCTATTGTGTCTCAGAATAGAGTTGTTAGAGCTGCTGTTAGATCGGTGACTGAAGGCAACTAAAGATTGTGATACAGTCCAGGAATGAAAATATCACACTCACAACGTTTCCTAGAAAGAAAAAGAGACAGAAATCCCTGTGGCCAAAAAAATAATAAAATCATAATATCCTCATAATAACCTCGCCTTCTACAATGCTGATTTCATACTGAGGGGCATAAGAGATATGTCTCCTGTCAAAACAAACAAACAAGGTTAAATGATTATCATCTCTGTGCGCTGTTGCAATCCAGACTGCATGTCAATTTGACTGAGCTTACACAGAGCCAATCCACCATAGCAAACCAGAGTATTGTGTGTTATGTGATCATTTCAAGATTAACAAGTGCAACCATATTCAAGACTGTGAGACAAAGGGGCCGCCATGCAAGCGAGGATTATAAAGAGTGTCTGGTTTATTGATATAGCACATTCCAAACAAGATGCACAGTCTAAATGTGTTTGCAAAAAAAAGCAGATGACATGACAGGAACACAGAAGTACACGTAAGCTAGGGTATTGTCTACGTTAAAAAAAATATCAACTAAAAACACAAGAGGGAGAAGGTAGTACAGCAAAAAGGAATCAAAAAAGAAGAAATAAAAGCAATAATGATACTAGATTCTAAAATAAGCAGACCACAATGAATGAACGTGATTTAAAATTTACTCTCAGTATAGTGAGGAGACATTTGGTTGACTGTTTATTCAGTGACACTGTCAACAATGGAGGAAACTGAGCCAGTCATATAAAAATCCATTACAAGTATGTCGAGCAGAACTGTAATAGTGTTTTATAGTTTCACTGTGAGCCGAAGAAAAGACATTCAAATTAAGCTGGAATGGTTTTTTAAACACCTGCTTTTGTAAATCCAGGAAAAGGGGCATTACAGTAATCTCTACTGGTAATAAATGTTTGAACCAGTTTTTAAACGTCTGTTTTTAGTTATCTAAATCTAGCAGATATCATGATCTATCATTAGATTCTATTAGCATCTAAAATTCACTTGTATGTTTTGGGGCTTTACATAGTTTACAAGTTTCCAAGTATACAAGAGTTTACAAAGGATTGAATCTGGTGCCTTAAGCTTTGAGCCCTATCTAAAGAATCTCTAATTCGTACTCATTTAAATGTATTTTTTCCATCCATAGTCACACACAGCTATTTTATTTTATTTTATAAAGCTTAGCAAATTAATTATATAAAACTGACCCAAGGGTAGCATACAGAAAATCATCCAGCATAGCAAAAGCTGTGTTTCTTCTAAAATGAACATTTATTCTGTTGGATCTATTTGGCACAGATGATAACTTCATTAACAGACTAACACGGTCACTTTCAGGGCAATGCTGCTAAAAAAAACCTTTTCGATGTGTGTTGCAGCATTTGTGGGCAGAGCATTTTTATTTTCCCATTACAGACGGCCTGTTGTTTTTCATGACTAAGTCTTAATATATGCAGATATTGGCTTGACACTTGAGTGGGCCAGTTTATGGGTGCTAGGAGAGCTCCAGCTATGCTGCAGTGCTCAAACAAGGGGCCTAAATAGATTCTGAAATCACAGTAGCAACAAATCCACCTTTGTTGGATTTGCAACTATTAATTATTAATCAAAGTATATTAGGATTCAGACACGCTGTGCTTCCTCATACATATGAGCAGCAGCCACCGGGTGACTTAGTGTAGAACATCATCCAAATATTATAAAATAAGAGTTAAATAAAACAAGAATTGGATGCTCAAACTGGATGTTTAGTGAAGTGTTTTCATCAAGCCAGCACTGGCAATGATTGTGTCTACAGGTGTTCAACTGCTGATTGCTGATTACTAATTGCTGATACACTTTTAACCTTTTTGTTGAGAATAAATGTGCTCGAAATGGCACCTCTTCACCAGTTCTCTCAATGATAATTTTTTCACCTTGGTTTACTGATTAAAAGGTTGACTTTCCAGCCTCCATTGAAGACACTCAGAACCTCTAATAATCCCTAAAAGTACCTAAAAATAAAATGCAGACCTCAAAGGCAACTTTATCTCCAAACTTTTACACTTTTACTTCCATACTTGCATGTGCTATTTTAAGTGTATCAGCATGTTAAAACTGACAAGTACAGTATCAGGCATTATCGTTTCATATCTTGTCACAATTTTATGCATGTTTAATGTATCTTCAAAGGTTTTAATCAGTGCAGCGTCTCACTTTCATTTTCAGAGAACATTGTTGCAGGCAGACGCACATCTGCTAATTAAAGCTGAGTAGAAAAAGAGATATTAGAAGTTCACTCAACAAAACTGAAGCAAAAAATTATTGTACAGTCTGTTCCTCACAGCAAGCCATATTATTTGTTCCAAAACACATGATTGAGAGTCCCATTTCAGTCAGCCTGTCTATCTAACATCATGCTTTGTATATTTACCTTCATTCATTTGCTGATGCTGGTGATGATTATGTGAAACATCTGCATTTTCACTTTAATACATCTACTGGAACTAAAGTTCCGTTAGCGTCTTCCCTTTCTATCTTCTTAGACATCCGACATTCCACTTCTAATTAGGAAGAGTCTTCAGCAAAAGTAGCGGTTGAGCTGAAAAGCACTCCAACGTTCTGATTACTCTGCAAAGTGAAATAAACTCAGTGCTTTCTATCAAGTCAGGAAGTTTTTCTCACTCACAGCTATGAAATGAGGCATTTGGAATAATGTCTTTAAAGTGCGGCCGGAGCGGTCTTAAGCAGCAGGGTAAAGCTGGGGAACCAGACTCATTATTTCCCCCAAGGCTAATTGACCTCAAGGACACGATCACTCAGACTGCCCGGCACATAGGAATGGACTTGTACCCACAATAACTGCGAAGATGGACCCACTAAGTTTCAAGAGTTAAATATCGATTTGATAAAAGCTTGTGGTTCTCAAGAATAAAGCCTGCTGGTAATCATTTAAATGTGGCCAAGTGTCTCCGCATTTATCCACGGACATTTTAACAGTGAACTGCCACAGAATACTAAAAACCTTTGTCCACTGTTTGGCTCTACAGTTTCAACTATGAAGAGAAAAAGAGGAAAAAATACTCTGTGGGAGGCATTCTTTGAACATGAACAAAAAAGCATAAGTTCTTTATTTCCATTCAAACAAAACAAACAAGCTGTATTACTCGCATAACTGCGTTGTTTCAACAGCTGCTCTTTCCCTTTTCAGTCCTTTCAAATAGTTAATGCTGGTCATGTAGCAGTCCTGGTGACACTAATTTAAAAAATCCTCTGCAGTTTGAGTTCGACAAAGGCCTTGAAGCTAATGAGAATCACACTCATTATCTCTGGTTATTACCAGTTTTGACTAAATGGCAACATACTCGAGGTATTACTGTTTGGGCTTCTCATAATAATGCTCTGTATGATGTATCCAGCCTTGCATAATTTAAGAAACTGAATGCGAGTAGGAGGGATAAATGAGAGTGAAGGTTTATGAAGCCAATGCAACAAGGTGAGATACAATCTGCAGTGATTACATTATTGAAAGAAATATTCAAATCATTTAACAACATTTAACGACAAAACAAAGCTAAAAAAATAAATAAATCCATGTCTTCTAGGAAGAATTTTAATGTAAAAATGTGTCACATTAAGACTAAAATAGTGTTCTTCAAGACTAAATATAAATAATATACACTATATGGATAAAGATATTGGGAAATACCTTCATCTTTGAATTTAAGTGTTTTCAGTCCCCTTGCTACAAGTGTATCAAATCAATCACCTGTCCATGCAGTCTGCCTTGTATTGGTCCTTTGAAAGAGTCACCATTGCAGCAGGTCAGCTCCTGAAACATCTACTCTCCTGGATATTCCCTGGTTTTTGTAAGTGATATTAATGCAAAGTGGAAGAGTTTAGGAACTACAGCAGTTGAGCCATTTTAAAGTAAAGGCGTGGGGTCAGTGTTTGCTGAGGATGCATAGTGTGGAAAAGTCACCAACAATCTGTTTCAAACCTCCTCTAGCATTAACATCGGCACACAAACTGTGTGCCAGGAGCTTCATGACATGGGTTTCCATGCACAAGCACCTCCTGTAAGTGTAAAGTGACTGTGGCCTGATTTCGTCCATATGTTGTATCATTATATGCTAATATATTGAGCCACTATTTAAATACTTTATGTAAATAGCTTAATGCAGTAGTTGGCAATATTTGGGACTCGCTGAGAGCACACAAGATGAAGATAAATCTGTTGAGTTGCGAGATTATTACAGTCTTTTGAGGTCTCAAGAATTATTATGAAATTAATCTTATGAATCTTATAAAGACGTTTCCTGAGTGTTAGCAGTTTCAACAACCACAACAACTGCAACCTCATTACTCCAAGCCAAAATGTCTGGGGTCCACTGACTAAAACTTTAGAAGTTATTTAGTTTTACAAACTTATGTTTCATTGAAGGAAATCACAAGTCACGATGTATTTATACTACTTGACATAGCTTATTTTATGTATTAAATATTCTCTGTTGATAATTGTATGGACAGTAATTTAAAAACAGACGTAATAATTTTCAGGATTTTACAAAAAGCAGTCCAAAATGTGATTTAGCCACCAAAGAATCGCAGCTGTGTCTGTTTGACTGAGATCAGTCATAATTCTTTGCAACTGAGTTGGCTTGGCAATGCAAGTGTCAATATTGTAGCTTCTTTGAGTGTGAGAGAATGGTAAAGATGACCTCAGTATGTGTTGGAATAAAAGAAGGGAGAGGAGAATTAATATACAATAAATCAGGGCCAGCTGTCATAGGGTGGAAGAGTATGGACACAATTTATGACAGAGTGTAAACGTGTGGGAGGTCTCTGTGACCCCAGCCTATTTTCCACAGCTAACGGGTCACACAGTTTTTTTCTGCTTTTTACATATAAAAATCATGCAGTCTTCCACTGCGCATTGTAAGCACCTTAGGTTACACAAGGCCATTGGTGATCATTGCTACGCATTAATATGGGAATTGGGAATATTTATTTAAGCTAACATGCAAGTAATTATTATAACTTCTGTTAAAACATTGACTCCACGTGGGTTTGAATCCATCTGGCCAGGGCCTGTGTAGTACTTCAGACTCCTCCCACAGCCCAAAGACATGCAGTTAGTGGGGTTAAGTTAACTGGTGACTCTAAATTGCCCATAGGTGTGCTAATGGTTGTCCAGGTTCTCTGTGTTAGCCCTGCTAATGGTTGCTTTGGTACATGCGGTTTGTGAAAGATGAGTCATCCATCTTCACAACATCTGCCTTTCAAAACAAGGCAACAGATAAGCTAAATATAACAAAGAGAAAGGAATTGAAAAAGAAACAGTACACACATAGTGTAAGATATAAAAGATGAAATCACCACACAGTAAGCCATATATTTTTTCAGATAACTGCATTAAATAGGCTCCAAAAGAAACCATGATCGATTGCCGGCGGCTATCGTGCACCTGCCTCTAGGGCTCGTGCCCCTAGCTTTAAAGTTTAAAAAAAGTTTCAGTGGATGAATTTTAAGAAAATTCAAATATGCAAAGTTGTTGTGAAGGGTTCTTTTGGTTGTTTGTTTGTTTAGTTTAATTAGTCATTTGCACACTGGGGTCTCTTGGGCTCTCATTTTTGGCCACTCAATTAAATGTAGTTTTTTACTTTATTTTTCAGGCTCATTAAATAGTCTGCAATGGTGAGGTCAGGCAATTGTAAGGAGTAGCAGTAGTGAAGGTGAATGAGTTTAAATAACTTGGATCAACCATCCAATGGACAGTGCACAAGAGAGGAAGAGAAGAATGCGACCTCATTGTAAGAATGGAGGAAAAATCAAATAAACATCTCACATGAAGAAAAAGTTAAATGGTTAAAAGTTTTCATACAGTCATCATGGGCATAAAGTCATTAATTAAATTCAGGGGTTGAATCACTACAACAGTCGCCTCAAGGTGCTTAAAAATTAACAATGCATGCTGGATCATCATTTCACTCTGGAAAAAGAACAGTTCAGAGAAATCATTAAAAGCCCCAAAATTACCCAAACTCGATCAGTGCAGCAACTTTTTTAAATAAATCAGAGTGTAAGACATACATCTTGTATGAGCAAATAAACATTTACTACTGGAGGCAATGGGAATTTTTTTTTTTTTCTGTATGGGCATAACATATAAAATCATCAACCTGGATGCTCTGAAAACTGCATGTTCCAAAATAACCCAAGGATTTATTTCAAACCCCTTTTTTGGCAGATGTAGTGGTCCATCTGTTGAGTAAAGTAGTTTGGATAGTTTCTAAAATTTGAGCTCAGCTTGAACAGCCTCCTCTCAAAGTAATGCTCTATTAAGCAGAATAACAAAGACTCTGGTGAGCACAAAGTGGGCTTAAAAGGCTTAAAAGCAGCCAGAGCACACCGAGGATGGTGGTAAAAATATTATCATTTATCAGATTCAAGTGCATGATTTTAAATGATCTTGCGCAGCGGAAAAGTATTATAGACCTATCTGGTATGTTAAAAAATATGACATCCTCTCCCCCGACGCACACCTGACTATAAACACCTCTCCAGATTCTGCAGTAAGGGTCACAGCTATAATTTACGTATGTGATTGAAAATACCTCTAGTAGACTGACAGTTATGTAATTTTACACTTTGCATCATATCAGATATCGTTATTTCACAGCCCGTATTCAATATTATAAACACTTTGACAGATGGACCCCTGCCTCCAGTTTTATTGCTTTTTTAATAGAAAGATTAGATTGGAGCGAAGAAACCACAAGAACGTCTCCATCTAAAACAAAAGTGAGATTAATTGCTTTCCAAAGTGAACACAATACTTTTCAAAGTTTTAAATTATCTCAACCACAGAGTAAAGATAAGCTCAGCTCTTGGAACCGCATTATACGAGGACCACTTCTTATTAAACATCATTAATCATTTACTAACTAGTCACTGTGGAAGCACACATTACAGAGAGTAGAAAAGGAATAAACAAATAAATATCGTCTTAAATTGATGTGATGGCATGCTGGTGTAAGGATCATGATTAGAAACTAATGAATTTCAGTTGGAAGTATGTCTCATGACAACACTATGGCAGTTATCTCAACTCTCTCTCAATTAGCGTGGAGAGCATACGAGGAGAAGGACAAAACACGTCCCACGGCACTCAAGGCTTTTAGCAGCACAACTAAGCAAAGGTTTAGGATTACCTGACCCAGCCCTGACTGTTAGCTTTATCATTTTTAATTTTTGTTTGTCTAGGACAGGGGTGGGGGAACTCCAGGCCTCAAGGGCCGGTGTCCTGCAGGTTTTAGATGTGTCCTTGATCCAACACAGCTGATTTAAATGGCCAAATTACGTCCTCAACATGTCTTGAAGTTCTCCAGAGGCCTGGTAATGAATAACCATTTAATTCAAGTGTGTAGACCCAGGGTGATATCTAAAACCTGCAGGACACCAGCCCTTGAGGCCTGGAGTTCCCCACCCCTGGTCTAGGAGGTCGTTCTGTAGGGAGGGGAACCTGGTAGCTATCCTGCTTCCCATTCTACTTTTGGAAGCTCACGGAAGTCAAAGGGATTCCTGAAGCAAACAGATTTTGTACAAACGGTTCACAAAAGTTCTTACTTTAAATGACCTTCATTTTGTCTTATTGTTTTTAACACATTCCCGCTCATGAGCATAATTACACTAATAAAAACGTTTATGCTCAACAATTTTCTCTCATTTTATACATAACTTTTTTTTTTCTTATTTCTCACGTTTATCAGTCACAGTACTGAAAATTGTTGTGCCTGGCTTCATAGCATAACAAAGAAGGGAGCTCCACAAAATAAAGTAGTAAACCAGCTCATACAGTTTCCCAAGCAGCAAGCAAGTCATTTCCTTTCTCAAATGACACAGGCCATTAACTAGGACCTAAAACAGAGGAAACAAAAGCCACCTATTATGCAACTAAGTGTAAGGAGTGCACAATTCTCATGGAAAGTCCGATATGCGTGCATGGCTCTTAGAAATCACAGGAACATAACCTTTTATCACTTTGCATTGAGTATATAATAACACACTGATGCACAGGGTTTAAAAGCTGAAGAAGCACTTTTTATTAGACACTGACCATTAGACAGGGTATCTGTAAATTGATTTTTTGAAAAGAATTTAGAGGAATACTTTTAAAGCACAGAAACCTCCCACAGTTGGAAGCGTTGCCCCTGCTCTTTAGTCTCTCAGTATGACTAAGCACACCTTTGTGTCCTCTCACCAACGCTAGACATTTTCTTAGCCAGGTAAACAGACCCGTGAAGGTGAAAAGAGGAAGTTTAATAGTTTCTTCTGAGTCTCTTTGATCATGTCTTCAGAAGAAAATCAATGACAGGATCATGGCATTTGAAGACTTCTGGTTGCAAAAGGATGGTAAGCTAACAAATTTAAAATAAACAGAATGAGCATGCCCAGTGAGATGTGAAAACTACTCTCTTAGTGCTGCCTTTGGTATAAACATTGATTTTTAAATTCAAGTCACACACTGCTCAAAGTCAAATTATCTCCCCTTCACAGAAAAAATGCATCTGTACATCATATCACTTTATAATCTCCACTGATGAACAGCGACCATGTAACCCCACATTCTGCAGTGGTAAATTTTATATGCAATTTGCATATCACTTTTCACTTGACGGGCTGATAGGGGAGTATTGGAGCGCAAATCTCGCTGAAAGTCCAGAGTGAGACGTCTTCTGTCAGTCAGGGGAGAGAACAACCTTATCAAACAAGCCACACATGACAGTTTGATGACTCTAACCCACTTGCCGCCCTGTCATAGACTTGCTGAGCCACTTTATTATTATTATTTATTTTTTCAATATTTGTTCATGCACATATTTAATCATCACATGGCTGAAACTCAGTACATTTAAATGTGTAGATTTGGTCAAGATGACCTGCTGACGTTCAAACCAAACATCCAAATGAGGGAAAAGGGTATGCTAAATATGCTACGGTTGATGGAATATTTAGGTAACTCTGGATTTACTGGAAGTTCTCTAAAGTTTACAGAGAATGGTCTGAAGAAGGGGAAAATATCCAACGAGCAGCAGTTTTTTTGTTGAAAATGCCTTGCTGTTGCCAGACGTCAGAGGGGAATGGCCAAACTGCTTTAAGCTAAGAAAGGAAATAGCAATCACTACTTACAAGCAACTATGCAGAAGAGCATCTTTGAACACATAGTACATCAAACCTTGAAGCAGATGGGCTAGAGCAACAAAAGACCACACCGGGTGCCACTCCTGTCAGCTATGACCAGAAAACTGGGGCTACAGTTCACAAGGGCTCACCAGAACTGGACAATAGAGGATTGGAAAAACATTGCCTGTCCTGAGTGTTTCTGCTGAGACATATGGATGGTATGGTCTGAACTTGGCTTAAACAACATGACAGCATGGCTCCATCCTGGCTTCTTGGCACACTTTCATGCTACTTTAGTAGCAACCAAGCATAAAGTAGCCTACCTGAGTATTGCTACTAACCATGTTCATCCCTTCTGACCTCATTATACCCATCTTTTGATGGCTGTTTCCACCAGTATAACGCAACGTCGTTCAGTTAAGTCCATCTAAATCTGGTTCCTTCAGCATGACGGTGAGTTCACTGTACCCAAATGGCCTCCACAGTCATTGTATCTCCATGGAACATTCACATCATGGATATGCAGCTGACAAATCTGCAGCAACTGTGTGACTCTATCCTATCAATATGGACCAAAACTCTCAGAAATGTTTGTAGCACTTTGTTAAAATTAAGCCACAAGGAATTACATGGTTGTGAAGGCAAAAGTGGGTCTAAACTGTACCTACTGGACACTGAGCGTATATGTATCTGACACACAGCACAGTACCTCTAGAAATAATTAAATCTGAGTCCCTAATTAAAGATCTGCAAATCCTGTGCGAGTGCAGTAAATAGGGTAATTTCTCTCAGATTAGATTTGATTCAGATTAATTTTACAAATTAAATTAATCATTTTCCCCGTAAGTGCTGTGCAGTAACACAAAGCATTATTTCATTTCTAATTATAAAACTGAAAAAACTGAGAAAACCTATGGATTGTGACAGGTTAGAAAACACGATCTGAACTACTGAATGGCTTTTGTTTAATGAAAGAGAAGCTTGGTGATTATGCGCTGCTCATTATGTGTTAAACAAATATGTTTGTAAATGGGCACACACTCACCTTGAAGTCAGTTTGAAAAGTGAAAATATCACTTAAAAATCATAGATTAGCTGTGCTGACTTCCAGTCATTATTTATTCCTTCTGTAGTCATGCAGAAGTATCAAGTTCAGTTAATTTTTTTAAATTTAGAAACACTTTTTTGTCATCAGCTGTTAAAAATATTCAAAGAAATCTGTGAACCGACAGAAGAAAAGCAGAACAAAAGAATTGTGTTAGGAATTCATTAGAGCTTCACAGTGAGATCGCAATTATAATATAACCTTATTCTCTGTGTTTTAAGCTGTTAATTCGCAGAAGAATAATACAGAGTTTAAAATAAATTGTCCAGCATTCACAAGACCTTATAAAACCAACATGAGACTGTGAGGATATGTAAGAATCCAGCACTGGGGAGCTAGCTGCAGCTGTTTGATGACAGAGTGCAATTATATCACTCCTTCACATAACACAGAGTCGAAAACACAGACACCATGGTTCTGTCATAGCCTCTGTATTGGCAGCACACATGGCCATAAGTCAGGAGCTCACAATTGGGCACCAAAAATAGCAAAGGGTCAAAGCCAAGCAAACGATTAACCCAAGACGATGCCTTTGCTGTAACAGAATAATGATTTTTGCCTTCATCACCGTGTTATTAGCTGCATTTTTGCTGTGGACGAACTGTTTTTTCTCTTCCCAGCTTCCTCTCCAGAGATTAAATGTTCAATTTGACCCGCATAACCTTATCCATAACTCCCCTAGTCCCCTAGAAGGCTAATGCTAGCACTTAAACTCCTGTTAATGCAATGCCATTAGCGGGCTAATATACAGAAAGAAACATCAGAATTGTATATACAGTACTGTTTATGCCAAAACTGTTTCCAGTGAAGTAAATTATGAGGAAATGTTAGAATATATGGCCCTATTAGAGATAATTGTCAAGTGTTTCACAACTGCAAAAATTATTACAAGATTATTGCATGCTTGCAAATTTGAGGTTCTTTCTAATACAGCAAGCCAGATTTTAACCCCTGTAATGCCAAGTGTATCATATTTGACACATGGGTTTTTTGTGAGTTTTTGAAACGACTCCATCATCAGTGTGATTTTGTTGTCCCCTGAAAAACCTAAACTAATTCTACAATACATTTCTAAGCAATAAATTGGATAAAACTGCCAGATGTAGACATTTTTCATGTCGTGTTACAGATGGAAAACCCCATTCGGAACTAATAACACTAATGAACCATGCTTCCCGACATTGCTCAGTAACTGTCAGAGTTAATATGATTTAAATGTTAGTTTCAGGATGTGATGTGTGAAGCAGGCAGATTTAGGACCCAAACGCAGGACTCGGAAGCATGACTAAATTTAAAGGCAGCTTTGTGGTTGGGCTCACAAGAAACAGAATACAAGGAACTTAACTAGGAAGCTATAAACGAAACACTGGGCACAAAACCAGAGGAGAGACGAGGGAGATCACAACATAAGATGAGGGGAAACAGAAGGCTTAAGTACACATGATGTAATCAGGGAGATGGAACACACCTGGGAACACAGGTGAACTAAATCAGAGTAACAACAGGGGGAGCAAAACTGAACACAATGCACACTGGACAAGAAAATATCAAAATAAATCAGGAAACAGAGACAGACCCAGAGTTCAGACATACCAACTTGGCACAGGGATGAAAGTAAACAAACACATAGAAGAGACTGAGGAGATAAGGCTTATTTAACAGTACAAAGACAGGGCAAGGAGAAACCAGACAGGCACAGGGACATGACAGGAGAGACAGACGGGGACCACTAGAAATAACTAAACAGATGAGACAAGGACAGACGCAGCAACATAAGCTGATAAGTAAAACAAGAAATAACAGAACAGGAATGCAGACACTGAGACAAAAATAAACAAAAGACCGGACCCAGGAGACAAACTCAAATACTGGGTCAGAAACCTCAGGAACATGGCAGTTAGTAGCTGTGTCTCTTCTGCTTTGAAGTCTACCATTTCTCATGTTTCCACACACTTAGCTAATCCGGCTTCTCCTCAACAAATGTTCATACACATCGGTTTGGGTCAGTTATTAGCGGGTGAGAGGTTCGCTCACATCTTTGCCCATTGTCCCTGACAAATTTTAGTCAAGCGTTTGCCAATACTCTATCACTTTGCATTGCAGAATGTTTAATTTGGTTTCATAGATTTACTTTTTTATTATTATTATTTAGGGTTTTTTCTTGTGAAGCATTAAGAAAAGAAGAGAAGTTTCATGAAAGATGACATGCAGAGGCATGGCGGTACATAATGTACATGGTACATAAATTCCTTAGGGATTAATAAAGTATTCTGATTCAGATTCTGATGGTGTGATAGAAGAGGATGCTGAGGATATGATGAGATGGAGGCAGATGATCCACTGTGGTGACTCCTTAAAGGGAGCAGCTGAAAAGCGAAGAAGAAAAAGACTTGCCGTTTTATTTCTGAGTAATGAAAACAGACGAAGTCATGCATTACTGGAAAACTGCAATCAAGTGAGAACACACACCCATCCACATAGACAAAGGCCAAGAGACCAATAAGTAGAGAGGTTGAGGTCACAGTAGTTTTTCACTGCAGCTTTATATTAAATAAGCATAACATTTTGAAAATGCTGTTGACAGTCACAGAGTTATTATGCTTTCTGACTCTAGGGATACCTTGGATCCAATTTTTAATATAAGTTTACCTCTTAGTAGACACTGTGTCTGGATTTCATTTTAATTTATCTTTTGTCCATTAAAAATATGTATGGAGGAATGACAGTGAGCTACTTTAAGAAATGAAATGGATATGCAATGGAAATTTCACCCTGGGTTCTCTTTTGCTTAACTTGAATGGACTGGAGAAACACCAGAGAGGTTCAGCAACAAGGAATCGATGGAACTTATAATAGAGTGGTCTTGATGCATTCTCAATCATCCAGGAAAGTAAATCTCCAAAAGTTGATTCTGTTCATCTGGACGTAGCGTTTTGTGGGAGAAACGTTTCGTCACTCATCCAAGTGACTTCTTCAGTCTCAGCTGACTGCAGGTTTCCCCAATCTTATAAACAGTACATTTGCATAACGACTGAAACCAGCCCACTGAAGGAACAATGGGCTGGGAGGTCAGTTCCTTAATCTTAATTATGCAAATTCTCATGACCATTGATCAACAACCACTGACCAAAACCCACTGATCAAAGACCACTGATCAATGGCCATGAGTACCATTCACAGAGAGTTGGGGAATGGCTGCAATCACAGC
>VUQG01000894.1:0-13951 GCA_015106755.1 Etia nguti | reverse complement strand
TATTATTTTTCGTCGCTCAAAATAAGCGTCACACTCGCTGAAGCCGGTATACCCGCCGAAACCCCGTGCATTTATCGAGACTTTCAACCCCAGGTAGGCCAATTATGGATCTTCGGTTCCACATTATGTGAGCAGCCATTCTCCACCGTGAACTATGTTAAAAATAAACACCGCTCATGCCTCACAGACGACAGTTTACAGTCCTGCGTAAAGATGAAGTGACTTCGTACAGCCCCGATTTGCAGACGCTGTGCGCAGAGGTTCAGGAGCAGAAGTCCCATTGTAAACATACCACGGCAGACCCGACGATGTTTCCATGAACATGCTTTTCAGCATCTCTTTATTGACTACTTTTCACACACGGTTGCTGTACGCATACAGCTGGCTGTAGCTTTTCAGCTCACAGCCCGACACATACCAACACAACAGCAGAGAGAGCACAGACTTTAAGGCGGCGAGGCGTGATTGCGGGTGCCGCTCAGGTGCGTCCGCCTCCCCTGCAGCTGCACTGCAGACCACGCCCCGCCACACACATTAACCAGGTAAAATAATTGTTTATGCAGAATTTTGCAAATATTTATTTTTCATTTTTTAGTAGCATAGTGCTTTTTTTCCCAATTATTTTTTAAAATTCAAGTCAAGTGTCCGCTACGCTCCAAAAGCCCAAAGGCGATATAAGGGTGGCGGCTCACAACAATTTTTGTTTGCTACATGGATCATTCAAGTTCAGCTTTTAAATTCATTTAAGAGACTTTCAACTGGGTGGCTTTCCTTTTTGTTATATTTCTTTAAGAGTTCAAAATGTGGTTATTACATAAATAAAATGTATTTTTCTCTGTAGCACTTCATGGATTTCATAAGCAGCACACCTTAGTTGTTCACACAAAGCATAAAGGTTAAAAAAAAATACATACAGTGTTATCTTCATTTTAGATGTCAAAAAGTATTTGCGGCTCCCAGTGTCTTCTTTTGCGTGGAAACCGGGTCCAAATGGCTTTTTGGGTGTTAAAGGTTGCTGACCCCTGGTATAGGCTATAAACATTTCTCTTCATTTAAAACACTGTCAATGTTGTTAGCTAACAAGTACTCGTTACCTCATGTGGATTAGCTAGCTGTGACAGTATGCCACTTCCAGCGATCCAATCCAGACCGACAAAGTTGGATCCTATATGTACAGTCGATTTATTCAGTTCCTTTGTACAGTGATGGTAAGTAAGTTCACCCTCTGTCACATAAGGACATAATAAAAGCAGCTCTAGTTCTTACCAACGTAACCAGAACCTGTGATGAACAACAACACATTATATATTACACATGACAAATGCCACTAATTATTGCAGTTTCTTTGAGCTTTGCACAGTCCAGCACTCGGGTGACTTTTCTGGGATGGCTACTTTTGAGAAGATTGGACTTGCTATTGTTTGGGAATGGCTTTATAATGCTTCCAAGACTGATGCACAACAACAGCTGCATCATTTCTGTCTTTCCTGCTTGAAATCATATTAACGCACACCTGAATTCTCCAAAATTGCAAACTGCTAAAACTTCTGCTTTTATATAGGCGCTCATGCTGAGATTCAGCTAATCAAGTGCATTTGATTAACAGAACCTGGTTGCTTTTATTCTCTTAATTCCTGTGGAAGCAGTAAGGGTGTACTTTTCACAGATGACTTCTGCATTTTGGCTTAATTTTTGTCCATCCATCCATTTCCTTCCGCTCCAGGTCACTGGGGCAGCAGCCTAACCAGGGAAGAATTTTGTTAAACACAAAATTACACCATGTAATATGCCATGTTCGGTTGTTCATCTGAGGCTGTAGGTACCTAATTTTAATAATGTCATGATCTGTAAAACCTTTGAATTGACAGAGGCTGTACTGTATACCGTTTACACCACACAGCAACAGCAGCACACCAGTTGCTATCATAGCACAGAGAGCACTAACAGCAAAGTGATAGTAGCTGTGAGATGTTTCACTCTGGGTTTATTTTACAATAGAGGATATTTTTAATCTTTAAATCTTTAAATTTAAAATGAAGCAAACCTAACTGTATAATATTTTTCTGAGGATAAATTTAAATAGTCAAAACAATCCAAACCAAAACTTGTACATCGACATGAAAAGACCAAAAAGATCATGCTCATTATTGCTCCAAAACCAAAAACATTTTGCAGCTAAGCCAAGCTCTCTCCTCCCTTCCTGTCTCAACTCAACTTCATGCAGTGTGCTAGTTACTGAAGTGCACCGTTTGCTAAACCAAGCGAGGTGGTGGGTTGGGAGGCACAAAGACCCCTTTGTTCTGCTGGGAAACTCTCAAATATTTTAAGCAAGACAAATTTATGGTGCAACATTTAGGAGACAAGTGATGTGAGGTTTGTCCTGCCGAGAAATAAATGTGACTTACATCCTACTACTTACAGTATTTACATCCAGGTACGTTAAAGCATTTGACTGCACTATTATTCAGATAACCACAAAAAATAAACACATAAGTTCTGATCAAACTTGTGGACAACTCAATATAAATCTTCTGGTAAAAAGGTTGTTTCAATACATTTTGTTACATGGCTTAAAAAAAACTTGATAAAAAACAGAAACTGTGTGCATTAGCATTATTCAGTGAACCTTCTAACATACTAACAATTTAATAACATTAACATAAGCCTAGAAAACGATAATTGACAGGTTTGTATACTTTTGGGGTACTTGAATGCCAGAGAATTCAAGAAAGAGCTACACTCACTTCTGTACTGAGTGAATGTGACACTACGCTCCATACAACAATGCTGCTGATTGAGTTTCACTGTGCTCTTAACATTTTCCCACTGTTTAGTGTTAAGAAGAGGAACCTCTCCACTAAAGCCTTGATTATACCCTTTTGCGGACACGAACAGCTGGAGAATTAACAAGCAAGTAATCATTTCTGTTATACTTCCTGTTATACCCTTTGAATTTTAAGTCCACTGCCTGGTAAAAAGTATCATCAATGTTGTTGTATTACAGAGCAAAAAATGCAAAGATGAAAAAAATGATTGTTACAATGTACACAAAGTTAAACAAAAAATGTTGAGAGAATTCTGTTGAAAAAATAGACACTCACCAGCCACTTTGTTAGGTACGCCTCTTCAACCGGTAGTTAACACAACTATCTAATCATCCCGTCACATTGCAGCAGCTCGGTGCATTTAGGCATGTGGACATAATAAAGAAGACCTGCTTAAGTTCAAACTGAGCAAAGAAAGGCGATCTAAGCACCGTTGAATGTGGGATGGTTGTTCATATGCTGCTCTACTTGGATTGTCCACACAACCATCTATATGGTTTACAGAGAATGACCCCCCAAAAAGAAAGTATTCCATGAGCAGCAGTTCTATAGACAAAAATGCCTTGTTGATGCCAGAGATCAGAGAATGCCCAGACTACTTCAAACTGATAGGCTGGGAACAGTAACTCAAATAACCATTTGTTACAACCGAGGTATGTGGAAGAATATGTCTGAATGCACAACGGCACTTGAAGCAGATGGACTACAGCAGCAGGAAGCCACACTGGTTTCACTCCTGTCGGCTAAGAACAGGAAACTGAGGCTACAATTTACATAGGTTCACCAAAATTGGATCACCATCTAAATTTGGTTTGAAGATAAACAAAAAGTGAAAAATTGTATTTTCAGACAATTTAAAAGTCTTGGAAACAAACTAATTTCAACAAAGACTTTTTGTGTTTACCCACTCAGCAATTTTCCATTGATCAAAGACCTAACAGACATCCGTATGGTACATTACTACAGCCATACCAAGCTGTTGTTTCAAGAAGGAGAATGCTTTTTTTCATTGACATTTTACTGAATTGTGAAAAGTTGTGTTTAGAGAGCCACACAATGTTCAAACAAGTTACAAAGACTAATATTTCTGGACAGCGGACAGTGGTTCATGTCCCATTTCAGAACTCTGTACTCTCCGGTGTGTGTTTATTCTATGTGGTTTGGATTTAAAGAAAAAGGACCGTCACAACAAAATTAACCAAGCATCAATATGTGGCAAGTCCAGCCTCAATACGGCAGTTACTCTGGCATTGGCAAACAACTTTGCTTTGACAAATGACCCTCACATTCTGAAAATGCAATAATTATTATTTGATTAAAATGTCAAATGTTAAAAGTAGACTTGAGTACAACCCATTAATTGGTCATTGCGTGCAAGTTTCCCAAAATGCTTTTGAATAGTGGATTGACAGACAGAGAGACGACAGGTAAAAGAATGGAAGTCTGTCTATAGCATAAGCTCATTGGTATTTGGCCAGATGAACTAAAAATAACAGAATGCCTATTATATCCATTCCAAAGACAACCTTCTTAAACTAACCAACCAAAGACACTGTGTCAGCTTTAGTCTAATCTCCCCTTGAATTGTTTAAAAAAATTTTCCCCTCGAATTAAAGAGAACTGAAATACAATTGCAAAACACACAGATCATTTGCATAATACTTGTAATGGTTTAAATCCATTGAACAAAGAACCAGCCAAGGTTTCATAGTCCACGCTCTTAAACTCTTTCAAAACCCTAACACTCAGTTTTCAGAAACTGTTCACTGCAGCACAGAACTATTGTAGATATTAGTGGAAAATATTTACTTGTTAAAATTAATCATTATCACTGTAAGAAAAGCAACGGCAGCCTAGCAATGCTTCGCCCCAGGAGACAGAGACTGTTATGGTCTGATCTGATTATTCTGGAAAAGAATGCTGTGACAAAAGGATATATCCTATTTTTAGTTTCCCAGATATCAAAAACAGAGCAATTTTATCATCAGGGGAGGAGGAGTTATGAAAGGGATAATTGTCCTTCCAAAGCTTAAAAGACAAAGCAACACAACTGTCTCCTTTTAACCCACTAAGCTCCACTTGTGCATGAAACATGACACCCAGTCAGAGCTCCGTGATTTTAGCAGCCAGTTCTGCAAGTAAAAGAATGGTCCAACCAAATTTCTAACAACACCCGTTTCACGCACGTCAATGGGAATTGTTGACCAGAGGTGTGACTCATCAATCATCACTGCGTGTCAAAATCACAATTTGACTATTCCAAGGATCTGACGCACTGCCCTAAACCCTGTTTAGCACAAAACTACAATCAGGAGATTGTTGAGCAGGCATGCAATCTGACACCTGCTGAGAGGCAGAAACTGACAGGCTGTCAGAGGACAGACAGACAGACAGAGAGAAATACAACTGGCTTTTGCTTAACCAAATCAAATCAAATCACTTTTATTGTCTAAAAAAACAAGGTACCCTGAAAAAGTAAATCAGGAACTTAACAACTGGGCCTGGCTGTACCAAGAGGACTTGTGCACATTAAGTGGGTTTTAATTTTTTATCATCCATATAGCTTGGTCTGCATAGCTGGCAACAAGTCGGACTCGTTCCCGGTGGGTGATGGGCTCTGCCAGGGCTGCCCTTTGTCACCGATTGTGCTCGTAATTCTTATGGAAAGAATTTTTAGGCTTAGCCAAGTAGCGGAAGGCTTCCACTCGAGTGGTCTCAGAATCTCATCTCTGCTTTTTGCAAATGATGTGGTTCTGTTGGCTTCATCAGGTGATGGCCTCCAGCTCACACTGTAGCGGTTCGCAGCCGAGTGTGAAACGGCGGAAAGGAGAATCAGTACCTCCAAATCTGAGGCCATGTCCTCAGCTGAAAATTCTTACACCCACATGCAAGAATTATAATTTGAAAATGAAATGCTGAATCATAGTTGCCCAATTCCATCTAGCTGCTTTATTTTTTTTATATATATTGTCAAATTAAGCCTATTAAAATTTCTAATTGAAGATGCAGAAAATTTTCTAAAAGTAAAAAATAGTGCAGAGACTGATGAGATAAAGATAGATCTCTTCTTCTACAGAGGTTTAAAGGTACTGGACTGATAATGGTGGTTAGGCTTCTTAATCACTTCTTATGTTCTACAGATGTTAAGGTTAGCAAAGGACCAAAAAATCTTCATTGCTGGTTGGAACCCCTACTATGGTAAAGAAAATATATTTTTAAAAGCTGTTTTTACTACTGAAGAGGACATTACATATAAGGCAAATAAATGATGAAATATGAAAGAGGAAATAGTGGAGGACACAGACAGTGAAACTTGTGAAGCCTCCACAGTAGGATTTAGGTCACAGACCTCTACATATCCAACCCGCCAACAACCAACCAAAGCTGCAGACAGTCATCAATAGACAGCTACCGCTAGATCACCTAAAAAAACCCTTATTTTACTTTTTCTAGGTACTTTTTCTTTTTCATATCTGTTGCATGGCTGTCCTTCTGTCTTTCAATGCCAGTGCCAGGAAGATGGCACCAGGATGGCACCATAAATCTTAAACCAGTATGAGAGGGTTTAAGTTCTATATAAAAGCTCTATAGCAGTTTCCAAAATGACAAAGATTAGTAACTACTTTAACTTGCACAGATGACATTGTGGAGTAATGCCAGGACAGCAAATTTTTGAGACTCACTGCTTCAACACATTCATGTAGCCGGAAATGTTTTATATCAAAAATCTCACAGAGGCTAATTAACACAGGAAGTTCTCCAAAATACTAAGGGAGGATTCAGGGTCATCTGATCCAACTATAACTATATGCTTTATCAAAGAAGAAAGTTTTAGGCCAAATCTTAAAAGTAGAGAGGGTGCCAGTCTACTAAATCCAAACTGGAAGCTGGTTCCACAGAAGAGGGGCCTGAAAGCTGAAGGCTTTGCCTCCCATGCTACTTTTAAATAGTCTAGGAACCACAAGTATAGCAAGCGCATCTGGGAAAAAGAACCATTAATTTTTAAAATAATCTCACTCTATTTTTGCAGACGACTGTATATCCAGTAGATATACAGTAAAACCTGTTCTATGTTGAAAGATGAGTAAAATGCAGTGGAACCAAGGTCTACAAAATCCCCACACCAAAGAGTGACAACCACATAGTATACGGCTGAAAGCGGCCGTCCTGGGTTCGAATCCACCCCGCGTGTCCGAGCTTTTATTTTTTTTTAAAAAAGAAAAGTGTAATAACACTGCACGTCATTTAAATCAATTGAACTTTTTGAACTTTTATGTAACATGTCTTTGTAGAAACCTCACTTTCATTTAGTGTAGTGTAATATCAGTTTTCTTTGTGAAAAATGTACACACCACCAAGTACATCACAGGCAAAAAGAGGAACTGAGAACGTGCAACACGTTGCTGAGTGAGTTTAAATGTTACTGGGTGGCAAAGGGGCATGGAAACTACACTGAGTTTGGTCATTACTGATGGACATGTTGGTGCAGAGCCACTTACTGTGTTTGCACCATACGGTGCTCAGCTCCCCTCCAGCTGACCATGTTGTAAATGAAACCAGAGACCTTTACATAACAGCTCACCAGCCTGTCTGGCCACATTCTTTCTCTATCGGCAGGACTTGCTGAGTGACACACTGACTTGCACTCAAGCAACACGACCTCCCCTCCACTAACCTGGCAGAGTCAAATGTGACAGCTGGCTACCCAATCTTACAAAATGATCATAAAAAATAAATAAACACATCTATTGTGTGAAACTGTATGCAGAAATATTGCAAACTATCAAAGTGACAGTGTTTTGTCATTCAGTAAATGTACTCTGCAGCTTTTTTTTTAGACAGAGAGAGTGGCACTCCCATATTGCTCACGTGATGGGGGGAAGAGCATCTGACATTGAGTTAGAAAAGTTTTGATAAGAAGGTACAAGTTGTTGTCTTTTTACTTCTTACAGGCAACACTGGTGTTTTTCTATTGTTTTTTTTATTGCAGCCTTGATCATAATCGTGATGATCATGTGGCGAAGAGGCCACCGGTGCATGCCAGTGGCCTCAAAGCAGCAGGAAGTTTCCTCATGTAGTGTGGCCGTGTGCCTTGTTCTCAAGATTTTCAGAAAACTGACTTCTGATCTCTAACCTTGAGGTCAAGATCACTGACATTTAAACTCGTCTGAGATTTTAAGTAGATACACCTATGGTATAAATTTGAAACATCTATGTTGCTTCACTCTCGAGTTATCACATTCACAAACTGCCGCAGGGTAACCACAATAACCCATCAGCCTTTTAGTGCTGAGGGATAAAAACCATTTATTATATTCAGTAAAATATTATTCTGCACATGCCCTCTTAATCAGTGGCATGGCAGCGAGGAGAAGATAAGATAAGAATAAAAATCTTTGAGTAAGCTGTAAAAAATCAAGTTAAAAAAAATACAAATTAATCAATTCTGCACCTTTTAAATTGTACAAGATACATTAAGGTGTGCAAACCACAGGTAGTTACAGCAGCAGTTTGACCCCTTAAATATAATACGATACTTTATCTACTGAAATTTTGCAGATTAGGTTTACTTCACAAGTAAAAGGGTGAAAACTGCTGTTAAATATATCTAATGAAGTATTGAAAACATTCCTTATGAGAAGAGAAAATGCTTCTCATGGTTTTATTTGTGCAGGCAGTACATTTGTGGAAACAGTGCCAGTGCCAGTATCAAGTGAAGGGATAAACGACATCACTTACCCACTTACCCATTCTCTCGCTTTTCCTTTCTACTTGAAAAACATGCCCGAGTTCAGTAACAGCTTCAAAACGAAATGATCAATATGACCAACCTTGGGCTGTATGGATGAGAACCACTCCGGAGAATTTTCAGATAAAATACTTTATTTTACATTATTTCTTTGACCTTTTTTAAATTTACTAAATCTGTCAGCGATTCTGATCAAAATGAATCTGTTCTGAATATCCTGAGCTGCAGCTCTGCCAAGTGTCATTCAACAGACACGAAGCAAAACAATGCTGCATTCATTTTAATTATAGCAGTAGTGGGTTGCCCCTTTACTAACTTTACTCTGTGTTTTAGTAGCAGACTGTACCTGTTCCTAGTAGGGAACTAGACTCAAAACTACAAAGGAGCATGTATCTCTCTATCTTCTGACCAAAATGGTTACCAGTTCTTACTGTCTGTTCCCCCATTAAGTGATTAGCTTTGAAGTTCTTAAAATCTTCATCTTGGACAAACTCTGATACTATTCTACATATCACACTAAAAGAAACATCCAGACTAAAGAGTCTGCTTGAAAATATTGAGTAAAATTCTTCACAGGATTTTGTGATATTTGCTGATGTTTATCTCTGCAGCAACTGAAGTCATCTCGACATCTACCAGGTCGGTGGCAACCCATTTAGGGTTAGGGTTAGGGTCGGGTCAGGCACCCATCCTTTTTACACAAGTTTCATCTATGTTCAAAAGGGATGTCTATTTGGGTTAACCAAATGGAAACACTCTTGGCATAACAACTGTGTTGCCAAAATGAACGTATTCAACTCCATGTGAAATGTAACATCTTCTAGTTTCTGAAAATTAGCCTATTTAGCACGTGGCTAAAACAAAAATATCCTTGGCATTAAAATTTATACTAAGCAATGACTTAGTGGGTGTTAAGAGGTTAAAGAGCCTAAAAAAAATGGTCATGTAAGGCCTTAGTAATGAAAACAGTAACTTACAGCAATTTCCCTGCAGGCAGACATTGATATTCCAGTGCCTTCTATTTGTTTCAGTGCATACTCCTTCTCATCTTTCCTGTGGCGAGAAAAAGAGAAAATGAAGAATATTAGAAGATGGCCAACAAAAAGGCTTTTTGAGGGTTTGATTAGCAAAGGAGGTGTTTTGCAAGGAGGATGAGGACAGCAGAGGGCATAAAAAACATCCTGTGTTTCAAGTGCCACAACTGCCATAGAGGAATCCATGCTATTACTGATAGCTTTTGGCAGCAAAGATCCGTTAGTTCCCTGCAGGAGTGCTCCCTAGGTCTGGATCACTGCCCCCAGTGAAATTCCCCTTGACGCAGGGACGAAAACTCAAACTACACACTGACACTTCTAAAGCTCTCAGTTGGCAATTATCCTCTTTTTGCAAGGTAGTCATTTGCCGTTGTGCATCACATTTGAGCATGAAAATCAGTTAATAAGTGAAATGTGAGCCTGCAGGCCCGAGCACTTTCAGCAGACCAATATTGATTATTTGAGATAAGCAGAGTTTCGGTTAAAGAAGCCCAGTCTGAACACAGAGCAGTGGAGAAAATAAAGGCTAAAAGGATTCATAAGTCTGTTTACAACAAGCAAAGAGGCATGATTAAAATGTAAACACACTCAGTGGACGGTGTCCAATAACAACTTCATTCAGTGAGCAGCCTGCATGGATCAAAGAGGTCCTCATGGTGGTAATATCAAACACTCTTCAGCCTAATTTGCATTGGAGATGGTCACGGATTAACTGGAGCTCTCAGGCACACATCTCTAATACTAATTAAGCTGCACAGATGCTCAAAACAGCTCAAACATTTAATCCTTTAGTCTATAAAAAAAATTGCACATTAATATAATCAATTTACTCAATAAAACAGTTTATCCACTCCGTAATGCAAACCAGGACAAACGTACAGAGCTTGACATATAAAGATGGATCCAAACACTGTAAACCCAACTCTATATGCTTGAAATTTGAATTTTATGTAAGAAGATGAAAGTGATTATCAAACAGCTTCACTGTTTTGTAGATTAAGGAAGCCCCACTTAAACACATTACACTATTAACGTATGTAGTGTTTATTTCTACTGTGTGCGTCTTCTGTAGTCCATGTAGTGCCCATAGTGCCCTCTGTGTTTGCAGTACTTATTATGAGTCTTAGCTAATAGAGGTGAGAATTACCAGACATCCCAAAATACAATACTATCACAACACTTCGTTCACGATACAAGATCATTGCTATTTTTAACATTTTTCAGTAACATTATCAACACTTAAACTGCAAATTATGACTTCAAAAAAACTTTGTCAATATCTGTTTTTAGCCAATAACATGAAGTTCAGTTTTTAAATTACACAGCAATTATTTGCAAACCTTTGACAGTCTGTCTGAGACTCACTGTAGTCAACCCAAGTCAGACTGCAACTGTTTGTAGAAAGGTTGCCTCCCATCAGGAGACCTGTGCAATCACCATGTATTCGAAAGTGGTGGTGAATGTGCAACAACCTCAAGCTTTGGGCAACCATTACCATTGGTTGATGGTCACCAAATGAAATTTTGTTGTATCTTTCTACAATGACAAGTGTGTTCATTTAACCACAAGTTGCAATCAATCGCACGGTGTGAAAAAATTCAATACGATCACCAGGCAGCCACCATTTTTTTTCTAGCGTGTGTGTGACTGAGCCATTAGCTTGCTCTGAATAACTGTGCCAGTGTTAGATGGTTTTTCACTTGAGCCAATTTAATGTAAGTCAAACTTACATTAAATTGGATGGTGGTGCATGAGATGAACCCTCTTGTCTGTAGTATTCCCAGAGTATTTTAATTCATTCAATAAAACACTGATATTTGGCATCCCTCTATCAACAGATTATTGCCATGCAAAATACTCAATGCTATGCTGTATAGTTTTTTTAACCCCACCCCTGTTAGCTAAATTATTCCACATGCTTTATTATACTGAGTTTTTTCTCTCCAACTGAAACATTTGAGTTGACTTGATAAGCAAAGGTAACTGTAACTATTGAGCGTATATGGCAATTTGACAAAAAAATTTAAATTCTGAAAACGTTTGATCAAGAGTTTAAAAAAAAAAAACTTGGGTGTGTCCCTCATGATCTGTGTGCTAGAGATTACTAATAAGACACCCCACTCAGTGTTATCCACGGTAACTGGCTGGTGTTGTGGTTGTTTCTTCAAGCTGGTTGTTGTCTTTTTTCTGAGTGTCCTAAATATATGCGCATATATCCATACAGTATATGCATCATCTCCAAAGCAGGAGGGTTTAAGCCATGTGGAACAACAGCAGTAACTTCAATAAATATTTAAAACTGTCAGTTATTCACAACACAAACAGGCACTGTCAGATCTACCGTAGAAAGTCAAAGAAGGAGTCACAGTTTTACACTATTATTATTTGCTACACAGTAATTGTCCTCACAACTGTCAAAATACATATATTTTATTGTTAGCTGTTGTTAAAATCAGGCAGATAGTAGTTTTTTCTTTTCTGTTTTGTTTTGAAGTTATTATTTGTATTATTGTATGCCTGTGTATTATGGAGGTTTACTATCTGGAATGAGGTATCAACAATAATCAGCAACCAACAAGACAACTGCCAACTGATTCATACATTTCTGGATTCACAGTGTGGTTCTGACATGAAAAAAATCTCTTACACAATTTTGCTACCTGACAGACGGTCCTTCCATATAACTAAAATTTGAATGTTGGAGTTTATCTCACAGGAGAACATACGAAACATAGAATACATTAAAACTAAACTGTAATATTTTATTATATTCTTAACAATCCCTGAAGTGATTGTTCTTTTGGTTTCTATGAAGCAGGCCCTGAAACTCTGAGGAGACACACCACTGACTATCAATCCTTTTCCAATCGGCGACACATTGCCCCACAACACCCACAGGGTGAGTGTTGGCTTATCTGCTCAGGCCCCTTCAGGGCAGCACACAGATCTTGTGATGGTGTGCGTGAGCCAGCTCTGTTTGCCTCTGCCATAATGTCTCTACGGTTCACATCTTCCTCAAAATTTGGAGCTGCGGTCTGGTGCCCTGGTGACTGGCTCTTAGCAGATAATAACACCATTAAAATACACACACACACACACACACACACACACAAAAACAAGTCAGAGAAAATCAGCATTGGTAATGTCTGAACAAAGTTTTCTTTGGACCTGAACTGCTGTGATTTTGTGGAACATTGTCACAGTACACCCACGACAGATTTTACCAACTAGTCCTCTGTTCTCAAAAGCCATACAGGACATTTGTAATGAACCCACTGATATGACTCACAGGAGCTGACTGGAAGCAAGACGTATGCCACAGATAAAGCACTAAAAATAGCTATAAAGAAATGAACAAAACTTTTAATAATGTGGCAATGCTTTTTATGCTGTTTATCCAACAGTCACGGTTAAAAGAAATTCCAATGACTTCCTCACCCATACATCCACCATGAATTCCTTCCAGGACTAACTTTATGGCACTGTAACAACATGCATCCATCGCTGATATCGCCATCTATAATGTATTTATTAAGACACACTGAGCTGTTGGTGGGACGTGTTCCACTTGTAAAAAAGCAAAACTGGATCTTTATACTTCCAAGACACAGCATTTTCACATGACAACAAGGCCCCTAAGGCTCCTTAAGCTTTCTTAAGTCGTGAAAGCAGCAAACAATAAAAATTATGCATTACTTTAAATTCTGCTGCAAAACTGGGGTAAGTCACGAGTAACATTTTAGGTACTGGGAACAGGAGGCACAGTTTTCCCTTTGATAAGCATTAACAGGTTCACATCTCTGGGAATTTATGATGCTCTTTATTTTCAGGGTCTTGCCTGAATACTTTGAGAGTTCAATCCAACTCTCCGTCAAACTTCTGACTGACGACACCAGCTCTGTCAGGAACAGAAACAACCACCACATTCAGGCCCTAATTCAGATAAAACTGAGGTTATTGTATTCGGCCCTGAAAATCTTAGAAATATGGTATCTAACCAGATTCTTACTCTGGATGGCATTACCTTGGCCTCCAGTAACACTGTGAGGAACCTTGGAGTCATTTTTGACCAGGATATGTCCTTCAATGCACATATTAAACAAATATGTAAGACTGCTTTCTTCCATCTGCGCAACATCTCTAAAATTAGAAATATCCTGTCTCAGAGTGATGCTGAAAAACTAGTTCATGCATTTATTACTTCCAGGCTGGACTACTGTAATTCATTATTATCAGGATGTCCTAAAAACTCCCTGAAAAGCCTTCAGTTAATCCAAAATGCTGCAGCAAGAGTACTGACAGGGACTAGAAAGAGAGAGCATATTTCTCCTGTGTTGGCTTCC
>VUQG01000890.1:0-25306 GCA_015106755.1 Etia nguti | reverse complement strand
GCAGGGATAGCTCAGTAGGTAAAGTGTTGGCCCCGTGATCGGAAGATCAGGGGTTCAATTCCCCTGAACAGCTACCCTGAGGTACCCCTGAGCAAGGTACCGTCCCTACACGCTGCTCCCCGGGCGCCCAATGGCAGCCCACTGCTTCACTGAGTGAATGGGTTAAATGCAGAGAGGAATTTCCCCACGGGGATCAATAAAGTATACATTATTATTATTATTATTATACTATGTCCTATTGTTTGAAGTAGTCTTGAGCAATAGATCTCCAGGCCTTCTGAAGGTTTTGATTGTTTTTGTTTGAGCAATGGCTGCTTTTTTTTTCTACTCATTTTCAGCCCAGTCCATTTTCTTTTTTTGATCGATTTTCCAATGGATCATTCAAGCATAGCCACCTATCGCAAGGAATGAACCAGTTTTTTCTCCACACATAACAATCAACTTATTCAAATTTTAAATTTCAAATTGTTACTAGCAGCCTATTGCTAAAAAAATACAAGTAGAGGCTAAAAGATGAAGTGGCAGGCCTAAAACAAATCTGTAGCACATAAACAGCATTTCAAATTCATGTACTGAAGATACATCCATCTGTCCATCCATCCATTTTCTTCTGCTTATCCGGAGCCGGATAAACCCTGAATAAGTGGAACATCAAGGTGTTCGCAGAGATGTCACCTCTCTGCCGTGTGCTGGGTCCTTACCAGGCCTCGTTCTAGTAGGACAAGCCCGAAACACTTCATCCAGAAGGTGCCCAGCGGGCATCCTTGTCAGATGCCCCGCTGGGGCACCTCAACTGGCACCTCAACTGGCTTCTTTTGATGTGGAGGAGTAGTGGCTCTACTCTGATCAATGAACTCCCTACCCTGTGTCTAAGGGAGAGGCCAGAAACCCTCCAGAGAAAGCTCTATTCCGCTGCTCACAATTCAAAGATTCACAATCTCATTGTTTTAATCACTATGCAGAGCTTGTGACCGGTTAGGGATGTAGATCAACTGGTGAATGGAGAGCTTTGCTTTCATGCTCAGCTTTCTCTTTACGACAGTGGACCAATGCAGCTTCTGCATCACTTTAGCCGTGGTCCCAGTCCGTCTGTCAATCTCCTACTCCCTTCTCTCCTCACTCATGAACAAGACCCCAAGATACTTAAACTCCTCCTCTTGGGGCAGCAACTCGCCCCCGACCTGGAGTAGGCACTCCACCTTTTTCTGGCTGAAGGCCCTTTCATGTAGGACACGTCCCATGCAGTGCTGCACTCATTTCTATTACTTGCGCTGCACGATAACGGTTTACCACTTCGCAGAGAAAGGCAAAGCACATGCGCGCCATCAAGGAGTACGCGTGCATGCCGCGGTCAAAGTTTAAGCCAGCTGGGTGCTGGTTTAGCTCACTGGGACGAGCAGGCGACCATATGCTAGGTGGCTGGTCTGGGTTCAAGTCCAACCCGCGGCCCTTTGCTGCATGTCCCCTCTCTCAATCTGCTTTCCTGTCAGCCTCTCCGTCCATCCAATAAAAAAGGTAAAAAAACCCCACTTCAAACCAGTTTAACTTTAACCGCGGCGCCCTGTGACATACCTTTGTTCAGCCAATAGAAATGAAGCCTACAGCTGTGCCAAGTTCAACCATACAATGAAGGAAAACCTTCTGTGCATATCCAAGTTCAGTGAACGTTTTAACGTACATATGTAGGGACCTCCGGTCATTAGGGAACCTTTTTTCCACATACTGTAATCCATACATGTATGCACCTGTTTTAATAAATCGCTACACCTGTTTCCCATTTTCGTAACAAAAGATAAAGAAATGAGGGGTGGCTGAGTCATTTGCATGGTACTGTGTAAATACAAATTAATCAACAAAAACAACAGGAGGAGTAGCCCTCAGTAATTTCAGTGGTTTTGAACACACATTCCTGCACAATTACTCTGTTAGCAGCCGTAATCTGAGCAGGACAAATTAGCAGTACATTGCTCCCCAACTTAACAACTTTACACATTTACAAAGGAGGAAAAACAAAAGTTTATTTTTGTATCCATACAGAATTCTTCCTGATGAACAGTGTCCTCCTTTTTCACACTTTACTGTTTTGGAATCTGTCTCCTTCTTTACTTTTAAACAACTCACTATTTTGTCTCAGATACATATTTGAAAAAGATGGAAAGATTTGCACTTTGCGCATCAAGGAATGCAGACCTGATGATGAATGTGAATATGCCTGTGGTGTGGAGGAGAAGAAATCCAGAGCCAGGCTTTTTGTTGAAGGTGAAATCCTCAGAGTTGACTCAGTATACCATGAGTTTTCAGTAGAATTTAGTTCCTCTTCTGTTCCTGCTTGGTGTGACTACTTTAAAAAAGTTATTTTGTCCTGCAGAGACCCCAGTGGAAATTATCAGACCCCCGCAGAATGTGTTTGAACCTCCAGGCTCAGACGTTGTGTTTGAGGTGGAGCTCAACAAAGACAGAGTGGAGGTGAAGTGGTTGAGGAACAATATGACCGTTGTCCAGGGAGACAAATACCAGATGATGAGCGAGGGTAAAGTCCACAGATTGCAGGTCTGTGAGATCAGACCTCGAGACCAGGGAGAGTACAGAGTCATTGCCAAGGATAAAGATGCAAAGGCCAAGCTGGAACTGGCAGGTGAGAATGCAGACAGACAGAAGAAAAAACAATAAAAATACAGTAACTGTTACTGCAGTGCTACTGTAGTCCAAGTCCAAGGCGTTATCCAATGACCCATGGGTTACTTAGAAAATTCAGTGTTGTGTTCAATAGTTATTTTACCTGCTATATGTGCTACTGATGATATCTCTCACCTCTTGCAGCTGTCCCACAAATAAAGACCACTGACCAGAACTACGTCACAGATGTTGGAAAGCCTATTATCATGGTCATCCCCTACAGTGCCTATCCACAAGCTGAAGCTGACTGGCTGTACAACAACCTGAGTGTGCATAAAGACAACATCTACACCTCAGCTGAGCACACAGAGTACCGATTAAAGAACCCCAAGAAGGTCGATGAGGGCTCCTACAAGGTCATCATCAAAAACAAACATGGAGCGGGAGAAGCTTTCATCAACCTGAATGTCATTGGTGAGTTCTCTTTTGTCATGTAGGAGCGGCTAAAAGCAGGTTGACTACAAGTAAACTGCAACAAAATTATACTAAATTAATGTTAAGACAGTTTACAATTGAAATAACCATTAAACTGATTTGGATATTGACATCAGGATTCGAAAAAAAGAAAAATTACACTGAACTGCAGCTTCCACAAGGATTTTATAGTAATTACGTGTGATATTAGGGATAAAATAATTACTAGTACAAGCTAGCTTTTTTAAATAGTCTGACCACTATTGGGATCACTAATGATATATATTGTGAAATTATGTGAAGCCAAACCAATCTGGACAACACATTGGCAAAAGGTAGTGTTCTGCTATATTAATCTAATTCAGATGATACACAGCGCCTCAGTATTTCTCAACTCTTACATAATGAATTTTACTTAAATCTGCAGGTTCTTTTCTTAAATAGTAGCTGAAGCAGCGTGAAAAACATGCATGCAAAAATTCTCAAATTCCACAATAATGAGTTAATTTTAAAAGCACCTGTCATACTTAAAGCAACAGAATATTTGGTGGCATGTGGCATTTTCACATCTGCTGTTTCTGTGATTAACAATACACTTAAAGATTTAGAACTGGTTTCTCTTTATTCAGAACTGGTACTGTAATGTTGCCATTATATTTTTTCTATAGTTTCTTTCACAGTAAATGTAAGTAGATGTCCATCGGCTGCTTATATTATCCTATAATGTGATTTTCTTTTTCCAGATGTCCCAGGACCTGTGAAGAACCTCCAGGTGACTGACACTGCAGATGGTGAGGTCAGCATCGCATGGGAGGAGCCTGAGAGCGATGGCGGCAGTAAAGTCATCGGCTACGTAGTGGAGAGACGTGATGTGAAACGTAAGACCTGGACACTGGCCACTGACCATGCCGAAAGTCCTGAATACACAGTGGGTGGCCTCCAGAAGGACTCCAAGTACCTATTCAGAGTCTGTGCCCGAAACCGGGTTGGCAGCGGACCCACTGTCGAGACTGACGAAGCTGTGCAAGCTAAGAACAAGTTTGGTAAGCTTTACTGTATTTATTCATCTTTCGCAGATTGACATTTAAATAATGATATAAATTAGTTCTGATGTTAGACAACAGCAAGCTTCACTTTCAGATAACAAAAAAATGACGTAAAACTAAGTTGAATAGATGTTACTTTTTTAGGTAAAATAAAAACAAACAATAGTTTGGTCACCTTTATAAATACAGGGACTTTATATTGCAAAATATTGATAAAAAATTTGTGGTGCATGAACTGACACCTTGGTAATCTTAGTTTATTGTTCTCATAACTGAATTAGACAGAGGCTAAATCAAATTACAATATGGTGAGTTAATATAACCACATTTTCTAAACCATTAGTTTATCAGGTTATGTCCCAGTGCTTACTAGGTTTTAGACTAGTAAATAAGCAAATGCTCTTACAAACATACCAAATCTTTAACATTTGAAGTTAAGTTGACCTGTTCTGCTCATATCCTTATTTCTTTTTAAAAATCTTTACTCTGTTAGAGTTCAAAATAACTTATGATAATTTATTTTAAACTGTTCCTTTACAGTGCCACTAACTTTCTCTTAGCTTCTTTATAAGCCCCAGGATGTTTCAGACTGGACAGAAGCATTGGTATTTCTGATGAAAGGAAATTAAACAAAGACTAGTTAAGTGGACAAAAGTAGTCCAAACTTCCAAGTTCAAGATCTTTGGGGTGCAAATTTAATTTGACATGTACTTTAATACTTGGATGCTTGACCATATGTTTACTAAAATATGTTCTGTTTATCTTTGTAGATGTTCCTGAAGCTCCTCTGAATGTGACCGTGGGAAACGTCACCAAGTTTGGCTGCACTCTCTCTTGGGAGCCTCCCACATCAGATGGAGGCTCTCCCATTACCTCTTATATCATTGAGCTCCGCGACAGGACGTCAGTGAACTGGTCTCCTGTCCTGGTGACCAAACCTGATGACCTCAGTGCCATCATTAATGATGTCATTGAGAATAAAGAGTACATTTTTAGAGTAAAAGCTGAGAACAGAGCCGGTGTCGGCAAACCCAGTGCCGCCTCACAGCCCGTCAAAATCATGGATCCAATCGGTAAGTTTGGCTCATGGAAAGAAGATTGGTTACCCTTTAGAGTAAGAAAATGATTATCTAATGGTTAGATAAGGTTAGTCTGTCCCTCAAAATCAGGGAAAATCCAGACACAATATTGAACAGAAAGAAGTTAGCACTCTCCAGCCAACTTAACTAGTTCAGTGTCAACTTTTCTTGTCTGGTAAAACATAGCACAACACTGGTTTACCCTAGGATACTTCTAACTTAACAGGTTTAAAAAAAACAACAAAAAACAAAAAACAAAACGTGTATAGATTAATAAAAAATTTGTGTTTTCCTATCACCTGCAGAGCGTCCCAGCCCCCCTCTGAACCTGTCCTGGCAGGACCAGAACAAGAGCTCAGTGCAGCTCACCTGGGAGACTCCACTGAAGAACGGAGGCAGCATGATCACCGGATACATCATTGAACGCTGTGAGGATGGTACTGACAAGTGGCTCCGCTGCAACGCCCGCCTCTGCCCTGACCTCTTCTACAAGGTACAAATAAAAGAAAATCATCTGAAAGCGTGATTAGCTGTTTTGTTGATGTTGAATGTCTTGTGACCGACACTGCAAACACAAGTTATAGAATATTATAGAAAGGTTATTGCTGCATATGTAAAAAAAAAAAAAAAAACAACCTTTGAGTAAAAGCCCTTTATCAGCTGCTTCGGGCTAAAAGCGTGTCATTAGATAATTGACAAAACAAGCCTTCTAGCAAGGGTTTCAAAAAAACCCTGTCATTTAAAAGAAAAAAAGGCATACCAGTTGTTTCAAAGTAAAAACCTCCCAAAACTGTCTTTTAAAGTCTTTTAAATATAAGGTTTTTTAAAAGTTTGAGATTTCTTTGTTGTTATCAATTCCTCACTGACTTTTGCCTCAGGTGTCAGGTCTGAAATATGGGACTAAGTACAACTACAGAGTGTTTGCTGAAAATGCTGCCGGAGTCTCTGAGCCTTCAAACATCATCGGACCTCTGCTAGCTGACGACCCACATGGTGAGATTAATGATGTCTTCTCACATGGCTTTTGTATTAGTTCATAGTTATTTTATTCATATGCTATTTCTGCATAGTAAAATTCCTTGGTAAAGGCAGGCACTTTAAAACCTCTGTCTCTTCTCCAGTTGGTCCAGCCTTCGACCTGAGTGCTTTTAAAGATGGCCTGGAAGTGATTGTTCCCCAGCCTCTCACCATCAGAGTCCCCATAACTGGATATCCAATACCTGTTGCTAAGTGGACCTTCGGAGACAAGGAGCTATCCAGTGTGCATGATGAGCGGGTTTTCCTCATGACAAAGTCAACATTCACAGAACTAATGGTCACTCCGAGTGTCCGTCCAGACAAAGGCATCTACACGCTACATCTGGAGAATGATGTCACATCGGTCTCTGGAGAGATTGAAGTCAATGTTATTGGTACACCTTAAAAAATCTTCCTAAAACAAATCTGAGCAGAGGCCTGACAAATGTTAAATTTTTGTTAAAATTGTGTCATCGGATTTCTGTTTGTGTCTCCAGCTGCACCCAGTGCTCCAAAGGACTTCAAGGTCCTTGAGGTGACTCGGCAGCATGTCCACCTGAGTTGGGAGGCTCCAGAGCACGATGGAGGAAGTCCTTTGATTGGCTACCAGGTGGAGAAACGAGACGTGTCCCGCAAGACCTGGGTCAAGGTACAACACTGACATCGGCTTTCGGAGTGTGCTGAACCAGCTGATGACTACATAACATGTCATCTAATATTTAAATTTTAAAAAGTTTAATTTTATATTTTAAAACACACACACACACACACACGTAAGAGAGAGAGTGCTCTGTAATTTGCTGGCTCTGGGTATTCATGAACAAGTCCAGCTGAATCATAACCACACCTGCTGATTGGCACTAGTATAGTGCATTTCTAATATTACCAACCACTCAAATTTGTAATAATATCTCCCCTTATAGTATCTCCATGTTCCCTACCTATCATGAAGAAATCTTTAGCTGGACTGCACATGATGATGAAGGACCAGTTAAGCCTGACATTAATTCTTCTTTCTGTAAGGTGGTCACAGGGATCCAGGATCTGGAGTTCACCGTTACTGACGTGGTTGAAGGGAAGGAGTATTTGTTCAGAGTCACTGCCTGCAACAAATGTGGACCGGGAGAGCCAGCATATATTGATGAGCCAGTTAACGTCTCCTCTCCTGCAAGTGAGTAAAGGCAGTGTTTAATATGTAATATTGATGTTAATGATAATACTGGCTGACTCTATTATTCAAAATACTTAGTCAAACACATTCTTGGTACACGAAGAGTCAGAACAACACTAGACTTCCTTTCGATTAAACTGCTTCTGAGGAACCTTCTAAGCTCTCCAACTATTTTTTTCTCCAGCTGTCCCTGACCCTCCAGAAAACCTGAGGTGGAGGGACAAGTCAGCCAGTGGCATCTTCCTCACCTGGGAGCCACCAAAGTATGATGGCGGAAGTGGCATCCGGGGCTACAATGTTGAACGCTGTCAGAGAGGAACAGATAAGTGGGAGCCCTGTGGGGACTTGGTACCTGAGCTGAAGTGCCAGGTGACGAATCTTATTGAGGGTCAGTGGTACTCTTACAGAATCAGAGCCCTGAACCGTCTTGGAGCCAGCCGGCCCTGCAAAGCCACAGATGAGATCCAGGCTGTTGATCCTAAAGGTACTCGTGAAGTAGTCCTCTTAGGACCATGAAATTGCATATGGTGTAATCCAAGGTTACAAGTTATTCCTCCGTATAAACTTAAAATTATGCAATTGGTAAAGAACAGCAAAAAGATTTGCTTAAAGCAAGCCATTAGTTTTCCGTGGTCACACTGAGCTTGCTGTACTCTTTACTCTATTTTGACTATGGCGACTGAATGCCAAACTACTGACAGACCTCCTGTCCTTAATTTCTATGCAGAGCCTCCAGAGATCCAGCTGGATGCCAAGCTTCTGGCTGGCCTGACTGCTAAGGCTGGCAGCAAGATTGAACTTCCTGCTGATGTGACAGGTAAGCCTGAGCCACGAGTCAAGTGGACCAAAGCCGACCTGGTCCTCAAACCAGACGACAGGGTGTCCATTGACACCAAGCCAGGACACTCCACGGTCACCATTGCCAAGACAAAGAGAGATGACAGTTCCACTTATATCATCGAAGCCACCAACAGCAGCGGTCGTGCCACTGCCACTGTGGATGTCAACATCCTTGGTAAGATGAATCAATGACTGAGAAAGGTACAGATTCTCAGTTTCTGGTGATTTCAGTTTTAAATGTGCTCTTCAAAACAGATAAGCCTGGTCCTCCTGCTGCTTTTGACATTTCTGAAATCACCAATGAGTCCTGCTTTCTGGCTTGGAACCCTCCACGTGATGATGGTGGCTCCAGAGTTACCAACTATATTGTTGAACGGCGAGCTGCTGATAGTGAGATCTGGCACAGACTGTCCTCCACTGTGAAGCAGACCACATACAAAGCTACCAGTCTGATCAAATTCAAGGACTACATCTTCAGAGTATTTGCTGAAAACCAATTTGGTGTTGGTCCAGCTGCTGAACACCCATCAATCACTGCCAAATACCCCTTTGGTAGGCTACCTTACATCTAATATCTTAGAAACAGAAATCTACATTTGTAGATGAGTCAATTTACAATTTTCTTTTATGTAAAGATTCATATACAGTAATATTTTTTCTGTTTGTTCTGATTAAAATGTCTGATGCAGCATTACTGCAGCAGACAAAGGAATTAAGATGGAAAAACAGCTTAATCGTACAGTGCATTTATAACATTATTTTTATAAGATCCTGTGAGAGATTCTTGTTCTTGTCAATTCTCAGCTAATTGAAGAGTTTAGTGTGGAACATTTATCATAATCAGGCTTTTTTACTTTCAGGTCACTACTTGGTCAAGTACATCAAGTCTTCATGACTTGGACTAACCTGATACATCTGATCTTGTCCTCAGATACTCCTGGGGCTCCTTACAAGCTGGAGGCTTCAGATATTGCGAAGGACTCTCTGACTCTGAACTGGTATGAGCCTGATGAGGATGGAGGAAGCCCAATTACTGGATACTGGGTGGAGAGATACGAAGCTGACCACGACAAGTGGATAAGATGCAACAAGCTGCCAGTCAAAGACACAAACTACAGGTAAGCCTAGCTGTCACATTTCAGAACTGATGATCTTCTTTAGTAGATTAGTGAGCTGATGCACTTTTCCAACAGAAAATATTAAACTCAGAGTGCACAGTCAAAGTGACAAGAATAATAGGAAAATTATTGGTGCTCCTGATGTTTTCTGTTTTCTCTAATACTTCACTGAAACACTTGAAAAATGTATTCTTAACTATAAAAACACAGTACAACTATGTGGGATGGGTGGATGGTCAAAACAAGTTATAGTATCTAAAAGGTACCCTTTTTATTTCCATACTGTTACCAGGTTCACCTTCTATCCATGACTCTCTGGATCAAATACATTTTTGGATATAATAACTTTTTAGACTTCATTTACTCAAGAAATTAAAGCTGCGTTGATGCTGAGTGACCACTGTATACGGACAAAAGTGTGGTTTAGTAACACCAGACTAAATCTAACTGATCTGGTTACTTCTGTTGTTTTCACAAAACATATGTCCCATAAGTTAACCTATTAGAAGAACAGCTAAAGTTAATTCTATGTTTCAGCCAGTGATTTTGATGCCAACAGACAAAGGCTGACTGAAGCAAGAAATCCATACAGCTATCACAGCTGTGGTTCAGTGTATTACACTGAGCTGAAAAATTGTCTGCCAAATAGATCTCCATTGTTTACATTTGCAATACTACAGCAATGACACCAGCAATGTTAATACTGGCCAATGAGTCTTCATCCGAAATTCACTGTGCCCTGTAAATAGTTCCCAATGTTAAAAACAAATGATTTGTGTAAAAACATATGGGAAACTAAAATTATGCATCATCTCTGTTATTCAACATCTGACAATGGAAATGAGACAACAGTATAAACCGACAGAACAAAACGTTGACACTATTGGAAGTGGTCTAATAAAAGTTTTTTTATATTCGAATCAAAATGTAGGTGAAAAGAGAACTTTCATATGCTATAACTTTTTTGACCAGTCAAAGACACAAAAAAAGGTTAGCCTAGCTACTCTGCTGTCTAATTTCAAAACTGACTCTTACATTAAGCTTCTTTGGTAGATTACAGTGTACTTTTCTTCATCAGGGTCAAAGGTCTTCCAACCAGGAAGAAATATAAGTTCCGAGTCCTTGCTGAGAATCTGGCCGGAACTGGAAAACCCAGCAAGGAGACAGATCCGATCCTTGTTAAAGATCCTATTGGTACTAAATTTCCCTTACTTCTATAAGCACTTTAAATCTGTTTAGAATAGATAAATGTGTCATGGTTGTTTTTCCTCCCAGATCCTCCATGGCCCCCTGGCAAACCCACAGTGAAGGATGTAGCTAAGACGTCATGCTTTCTAATGTGGACCAAACCAGAGCATGATGGCGGAGCAAAGATTGATAGCTATGTCATTGAGATGCTAAAGAGTGGTACCACGGACTGGATCCGTGTGGCAGAGAACATCACCACCCTGGAATATTTCCTAAAAGGCCTGATGGAGAAGCAGGAGTACTCGTTTAGGATGCGAGCTGTTAATGTGGCTGGAGAGAGCGAACCCAGTGAACCCAGTGACCCAGTGCTCTGCAAAGAGAGACTCAGTAAGAATAACTCATGCTCTAAAAACAGGAAACATACACTGGAGTAAGCCATAGATCAGTGATCTGTTCTGCACTGACTGCACTATCTGCCACATTATATAAGAGGAGTGAGCTTAAAAAAACTTATGCAATTTACAACACACACACACGAAACATAGATATTTAGTGTGTGTGGTTCTATAACCCAGATGCTGTCAGACAACTTAGACAAACATAAAATAAAAACAAATGTCTAGAACACTTTAGCAAAATGGTCAACTGTACAATATTGCTTTAAGCATACTTGGGGTACTTGATATAAAATCAGTCAAATCTGAGAAAGGTTCCCACATAACCCTCTCAGAATACTAATAAAACTGCATTAAAATAGAGGGTTTTTTACATGGAGGTGGATTGATTTGAGCTGCCTTCTTTTTTTCAGCATTTTTTTTAATGTTCAAAATTTCACAAGGTTAAAATGTTGCATTTATTCAAGATGTTTTGGGGTTGTTGTTTTTTTACATCTATGTCCAATCATGAGCATCAGTATAATGGGATATATCATAGCTTCAGTACCAAAGCTGAAAACCAAAACTTAAATGCACACTTGGATAATTGGTAAAAATGGAACGCCTTCAGGAACACGTCTATAACTAATGGGGGAATATAAGACAGGAAAACCAAAACTAAATACAATGCACACAAGACAAGAGCCTTTCAGGAGGGATGTTCAACAGTTGAACTCTCAGACTGGCAGCTCGCCATTTACTGTTGTAGAACAGGTGATCAGAGTAAGTTCAAACTCTGAGTACGTTCACCCTGAATTAAGCACAAGTGTGAGTAGAGAAAGCCATAATATTTAATAGTTGTATTTTAGAGTCTTAGTCTTTTAAACCTCATCTTCACTTGTTTACTCAGATCATTTCCAAGATCCAAGTGTGACACACATTTTTCCAACAGTACAACCACTTATGAGAAATATATGAATATTGATTGAGTGACATACAGAAAATGTTTGCAGTACAAGGAAACTGTCAGTCTGACAGCTGCATTACTGTCACAGAGTCACTGAGTTAGATGGAGACTGTGCAGATTTTATTCTGAACTGACCATGGATCTGTGATGCAATTTCTGTCATTATCCTTATATTATGACAAGTTAATAACTAAAAGCATTCATGTTACAAAAAATAGCAAACTGACATAAACTGTGGTTTTAGGTTTTGTAAAAACGTACCCATCATGCGTGCATTTTGCGAGCGATTTCATAAATGATGAAATGAATCCGAGCATCAGTTAGCTGTTCAGGTGCACCAGGGGGGGGAGCTGGAGAGAAACTCAGTTTTGCAGCGAGCAGGTTTAGTTTGCAGAGTCTGTTACCCTGGTAACTGACTCAGAGTTTAAGTTATCTGCCTTTCTGGAAAACAAAGGGTTAACAGGCTCTGAGTTTTTAGCTAAACCTGCTTCCTGGAATTGGGCCCAGTAGAATAAAATAGTAAGAAACTAAGCAGGTTAGCAGAAACTGTTCAAGGAAAACAGGGGCAGGAGAACAACCTGAGGGAATAAAGAAAACCTCCTGAGAATAATATCACGGGAAACAATGAAATGAGGCTAGAATACGAAAATTTAAATGACAAGAATAAAGAACAAACTAAGCAGAAATGTAAAAAATGTAAAAACTAAAATATTAAACTTGGATCACAACAAGAATAACAGACAAGTATTGGTGTCCTTGATGTTTTCTGTTCCATACTTCTTCACTTCCAAAGCATAGCTTACCATATTTGGCTATAGAAAAAAAAATCATCCTGAAAAAATAAGAGTTTGTCTTTAAGTTATGACACTTGGATTGGGTCTCAAATTAATTTGGTTTAATAAAGCTTAAATTGATTTTTTTAGATGAAATGTATTTTTAAAAGAATTTAAAAGGGAGTGGAAAGGAGAAATGATATGACATGAAAAACACAGTTTCATGTTTTCTTAAATTGAGTTTAATTGTTTAAATTTAGTTTTAATTGTTGGAATATTTGAAGCTTTAAACAGTCAAAACATTTCACCCTAAAACAAAATGGTAGAGAATAAGCGTGGTGCTCTGAAACTGGCCAGGTTACACTGACAATCTTTAAGATGTGCTATTTCCAAACTGTCATTTGTCTTCCTTTCTCCAGACCCTCCCTCAGCTCCACGCTGGCTAGAGGTTGTCAACATCAGCAGGAACAGTGCTGAGCTGAAATGGGCAGCTCCTGAGCGCAATGGAGGTTCAGCCATCACCAACTACATTGTGGAGAAACGTGATGTGAGGCGTAAAGGTTGGCAGACTGTGGACACCACAATCAAAGAGCTGAAGTGCGACGTGAAACCGCTCAATGAAGGATCGCTTTATGTGTTCCGTGTTGCTGCTGAGAATGCTGTGGGTGTCGGACCATTCTGTGAGATGGAGGACTCTGTGCTGGCAAAAGACACTTTCAGTAAGTTAGAAAGGATGCACAGTCGTGAATGCACAAATCATTTCAATTTGAAGGCAATGAAAATCCTCACTGCTGATCTGTCAAAGAATGACAATAATATTTCCTCATTTTCAGCTACTCCTGGCCCACCGTACGCTCTCACTGTCAGTGCTGTGACCAAAAGATATGTGGACCTGCAGTGGGAGGCACCGAAAAACGATGGTGGAAGACCCATCCTCAGGTTACATTTTAACTAGACAAAGATTTTGTGGCTACTTAGTAGAAATTTGCAGGATTTTAATCAAAACTTTGTCATCATAATTTTAGTCTTGTATGATTCATGTTTGACTTTTAGCTACCCCCCTGTATCCTGTATGTGACATTGCACAACTTAAGTACTGTGCAACTTAAAATTTCTCCAAAAATGATTTCCTTACATTTCTCAGGCAGGATAGGCACTTAGTATACCACCATTTAAATGGCACCCGCAACAAAAGCGGCAGATTTGTTTCCTCAACCTAGTATGTATAAATGGCCTTGTATTCCATTGGGTATTCAGGTATTCCATTGAGAAAAAAGAGAAGCTTGGAACTCGCTGGGTGAAATGCGGGAAGACTTCGGGTCCAGACTGTAAGTACAGAGTTACAGACGTCATTGAGGGAACAGAGGTTCAGTTCCAGGTCCGAGCTGAGAACGAGGCTGGCAGTGGACACCCAAGTGAACCCACCGAGATTCTCACCATAGAAGATCCAACAGGTCAGCTCAGTAAAAAGATTAAAAAAAAAATAAGGTTCATTTAAAATAATATTGTAAAAACTATTTAAAGTCTGGAGAGTGTGAGTTTATATTCTCCCCTCCAGGCATCCCATCACCACCCACTGAATTACATGTGACTGGAGCCAGCCGAGACTTCCTGGCAATTGCCTGGAAACCTCCACAAACGGATGGCGGTGCCCCTGTCAGAGGATACCACATTGAGATGTGCGAGGCTGGAACAGAGAAGTGGATGAGGGTGAACTCCCGTCCAGTGAAGGAGCTCAAGTACCGCGTTGAGGAGGTTGTGTGCCCTGAAAAGGAGTACATTCTGAGAGTGAGGGCCGTTAACGCTATCGGAGAGAGCGAACCGTCGGACATCTCTGAAAATGTCTTTGCCAAAGACTCTGACTGTAAGAATCTTCATATTTGTTTCTGAAAGTCACCAGTGACCTTCATTTGTGGCTGAGTAAGATTTTATTTTTCCATGTTTTCAGCCAACCCAACTCTGGAATTCCAGACTCTGGATCTAGTTGTTGTGGAAACAGAAAAGCTGCACATTCCAGTTCCCTTTAGAGCAGTCCCCTCACCTAAAATCACCTGGCACAAAGATGGCAAAGAGCTGAAGGCAGATGAACGCCTTGGGTTTAGGTGAGTGTTCTGTGCTAATCCTTTCATCTAGAACTTTTGTCGTATCGGTTATTTTATTTCAAACCAACACAGGCCTTGCACTCATCCATCTCTGATTTGCATAAAAACTTTATGCTTGCTGTGAAATTTAATCTTAATATAACAAACACTTTTCAAGACATATTTTTAAAAAAATCTACAATCTACCCACTTTCAAGCTATTTTTCATTCATTTAAATGTGAGGAAAAGTTTGAACATGAATATTTCAAAAACATTTGAGTCTGAAATTTTCACTCCTTTTCTTACTATCAAAATGCATCAAGGTCCTTAATTTGGGACAGATATGTAAATGTCTGAGTAGTGGCTAGTTAAGGTAAGAACAAATATAGAAGAAAATTCCAGGTATTGCTTTTTGTAATAACTATAAAAATAATGTTGTTAAATATATACATACTTTTCATTTTTGACACTCGCTCTACCCACCAGTTTGAGACTTAATGCACTGGAGCAGTCATATAATTCAGTCTGAGATTTAAAATTAAGTTTAAAATATACTAAGCGGTATTATGAGGTAGAAGAGTGCAGTCCAAGAAACTGAGCAGGACCCTCAAGCCCCCAGACCTCTGCTAGAGGACCCGATCTTGGAGTATAAAGAATGTGGAATTTATATACAGCATGCCTGATCTCTGCTTACCTGTAGAAGTCATGTCAGGTCAATTTTTTTATCTGTCCCAAATTGATCTATTTCAGCGATTAGAAAGACCAGTTTTCATTAGTTTTTGAGACATACATTCATAGTCAAATATTGCCTCACATTTCAATTAGCAAAACAATGGTGTGAAAGTGACCATTTAAAAAATATTTCTTGAAAAGGATTTTAATGTATAAAACAAAAATTTCACAACACTATATATAGGTAAACTTTGGACCATAAAACTTTTAAGCAAATTGGAGTTGTGTAAGTAGAAAATGTTACCAAAAATGTGCTGATTTGAGATGGAATGACTGATATAAGAAGAACATATTCCATGAGCCTGAAAATTTCAGTTAGTACAGTATGTTGACCTGAGTGAGAGGTAATCTCTTTAATTAATACTTTATTTATATAACTCATCAGACACACAGTAGAAAACAGATCGTTTTTTTGCTGGGGAATAGCCCAACATGAGCTTCATTAAATTGTCTTTGTGCCTTTTCTTTGTTGGTTGGTGCTCAACAGAAAGGAGTATACCTCCTGTCACCTGGAGATCGATAGCAGTCTTCATGCCGATGCTGGAGTGTACAAAGTGACACTAGAAAACAAGCTGGGAAGTGCCAGTGCCACCATCAACGTCAAAGTCATCGGTATTTAAACACACATGGCCAGTTTGTACATCACTGGAGAGACACACTGAAGCTGGAGCCGATTTTTTTTCATGTCTCTATGTCTTTGTCTTCAGGGCTTCCTGGTCCTTGCAAGGAAATTGTGGCTTCTGAGATCACAAAGAGCTCCTGTAAAGTTTCATGGGATCCACCAGATTATGATGGTGGTAGTCCAATTCTTCACTATGTCTTGCAGGTCTGAGATGGCAGCGTGTTTTTACTGATCACATTAGAATTCTGACAGTGAAAATAAAATGCTCATGTGTTTTTTCATTTGTTACTTTTGTGGTGCCACACAGCGGCGTGAGGCTGGCAGGAGGACATACGTCAACATAATGTCAGGAGAGTGCAAGGTGAGCTGGATGGTCAAAGACCTCATCCCCAATGGAGAGTACTACTTCAGGGTCCAGGCTGTTAACAAGATTGGAGGAGGAGAGTTCATCGAGCTCCGCAACCCAGTAATCGCCGAGGACCAGAAACGTAAGGAAATCAACTCTGGTGATGTCATAGAAGGATTCTACTTCCTTTCGTGAGAATGCCAGTAGCGAATGTGATCACTATTCGAGGGCTAGCAGCTGTATTGTAGTCAGCAGGAGTGAGATGTTACTGTGTGATTTTCCCAGTTTTGGTTTAAGATTGATTATTTCTTAAAGTTTTATAGCACTTGTTGTCATCTCCTCACCTTGCAACTCTATCTCTGCGTACAATACATATGGGCATGCACCTGTGTCTCGTGTTGCAATCGTACTTATATTAAGATTGAGCAGATGTGAAAGTAATGCAGGACAGACCCTAACAACTCAGTAATAATATTGATTGAATTCTTCATTCAAATATGAGCCAATTTATGTTTTAATTACCAAACCTTGGCACAGCACAACACTATGCCATAGTTATGTTATTCCAATAACCTTGTTGAGGTTTTTTTAAGCTATTTGCAGTATTTAAGCTGTATTAGTATCTGTGTGGCATGTATCTTATCATATATGAAGTCTTTTAGTGTGTTAAATTAGAGAGAAGCATTTTGAAATTCAACAGAATATTTCATCCATGTGAAAATAAATAGTTTTAAAAAAATAAAAGTTTTAGAAGTTTGACGTTTTGCTTCCAAGAGAAATCTAACTGAATGCAAAATCTTGTTGCAGATGTTCCTGACCCACCAGTGGATGTGGAGACCCACAACCCCACATCCAGTACTGTTACTCTAACCTGGAAGGCTCCCATGTATGATGGTGGCTCCAGAATCATGGGCTACATCCTAGAGAAGCAGCAGAAAGGAGAGGACAAGTGGGAGAGGTGCAATGACTTCCTGGTGCCTGTACTATCCTACACCGTCAGAGGATTGACAGGGGGAAAGAACTACACCTTTAGAGTCAGAGCTGAAAACGCTGCTGGGATCAGTGAGCCATCACGCAACACGCCATTTATCAAGGCCTCCGATACCATTGGTATGTATCAGCTGCGCAGTCTCGCTCTCTCTCTATCTGTCTCTCGCCTTCTCTTTTTCTGGGAACACATTTCTGGTTGTCTGATTTTATTTCTCGCGTAGATCCTCCAAAGGTTTTCCTAAGTGGCAGCTTGCAGTCTGGTCACAGCGTGAAGCGAGGCTGCGAGATCTGCCTGGATGCAAACATTTCAGGATCTCCGTACCCTCAGATCACCTGGTACTGGAACAACCAATCAATTCAACCTGAGCCACTCCGGAAGAGACCTGAAAAAGCCCTGAAGAAGAAGGCGGAAAAGAAGGAAGAGGAAAAGAAGCAGGAAAAGGAGAAAGAAGAGGGGACAGCTGAGAAGAAAGAGGAGAAGGAGGGAGAGGTGAAAAAACCTGAGGAAAAAGAAGGCGAGGTGAAAAAGGGGGAGGAGGTTCTAGAACCAGAGGTCGAGGAGCCAGACTACCCAACCATAAATGAGCGCCTGGGCATCGACAATAGCCACAAGGGTGTGTCCTCTATCATTATCAGGGACTCGATTCGCCCTGATCATGGTGTCTACATGGTGAAGGTGGAGAATGACCATGGCATTGCCTCGGCAACCTGTGATGTCAACGTACTCGGTGCGAGTTCTTTTGTGTTTTCTATAACCAAAGGCTTATACTTTCAAGCTAATCATATGTTACAAAAAAGTTACAAAAAAGTTCAGATTTGAACATTTATTCTGTCTACAGATACTCCCGGGCCTCCAGTGAACTTTAGATTCGAGGAGGTGAGGAAGAACTCTGTGATCTGCAAGTGGGATCCTCCTCTGGATGATGGTGGCAGCGAGATTCTCAACTACACCCTGGAACAGAAGGACAACTCCAAGCTGGAGATTGGTTGGAGCAGCGTTACCGCAATATTGAAAGGATGCCGTTACTTGGTGCCCAAACTCATTGAGAAGAAGGAGTACATCTTTAGGGTCGTGGCTGAGAACAAGTATGGTGCAGGCCCACCCTGTGTCTCCAAACCGGTCATTGCCAAGAATCCTTTTGGTATGGGTGTAGTTATTATTATTCTGGTCTGTGCTGTAAGCTAGTTTTTTTTTTTGTTTTATTTGTTTGTTTGTTTTTTCAGGTTGGTTTGTAGAGTTTTAAAGCACAAAAATATTTGTAACTGATTAAAGGCCAGCTAAAATTAAATATATGTCATTATGTAGATTAATTAACAGATAACTGTATTATTAATGAACTTAAAGGTATACAAACAATAGTAATGACACACCAATAACATACCACTTATTTTTTTCTGCTATTGCATTTCTGTGTCCTTAGAACCTCCCGAAGTTCCTGATAAACCACAAGTTGATGACATCACAGCCAATAGCATGCTGGTCACATGGAATGAACCAAATGACAATGGCAGTCCCATCTTGGGATATTGGGTGGAGCGCCGTGAGATCAACAGCTCACACTGGGCACGTGTTAATAGGTGAGAAAACCATACAATGTAACCATTTTCTTTTTTCCAATTTGCAACTCATGAAAGTGTGTATTGGCTTGTGTGAGGGTAATAACAAAGCCTTCATGGTACTTTTGGTCTTCAGGAACATCATCCCTATCCCTGAGCTAAATGTTGAAGGTCTGATCGAGGGGTTGACTTACATCTTTAGAGTGGCTGCCGAAAACCAGGCCGGCCCTGGAAAGTTCAGTGTTCCCTCTGAACCCAAGACTGCCCAGGCACCCATTTGTACGTAAACTGTTCTAAATCCTTTGTTCAGCAGAACTGTGAGCTGTGTTCTTGTATCTGTCCGTGAAAATAAAAAGCATAACTAAATGTTTTATTCTTAGTTATATCCATGTAGTATTTAATATTTGAAAAATTAGCAACTGGTATTTTTTAGAATTTAGAAGTATGAAGAAAAATATAGAAACTTATGGAAAAATTATTTGCTCCTTTTCATGTTTTTTTTTGTTTTTGTTTTTTTACATACTTGTCACATTTACATGTTTCAGATAATCAAACAAGTTTTTTTGTATACTTTATTAATAAAATAATAATAAAAGTTAAGTCCTGTTACATCTGGCATAAAATGAGCAAATGAATGGAACCATGAATTCTCCTCTCTACTAGAAAATCCTGAAAGAGAATATTCAGCCATCACTTTGTGCCCTGAAGCTCAAGCACATTCAGGTTATGGAGCAGTACAATGATCCAAAACACACCAGCAAGTGCACTTTTGGATGGCCTAAAAAGCCTAATTGAAGATTTAGGAGTGGCCTAGAGTAACTCCAGACTTAAAACATATAGAAATGGATTGGCATGACTTCAAACAGGGCAATATGGCTGAATTCAAACATTTCTGCAAAGGAGAGTGGACCAAAATTCTTCCACACCAATATAAAAGATTCATTGCCAGTTATTGCAAACACTTGATTGCAGTTATTGCTGCCAAGGGTGGTAGAATCAGTTATTAGGTTCACTTTTTTTTATATAGGGCCAGGTAGGTTTGGATAACGTTTTTCCCTTAATAAATGAAATCAACATGAAAAAACTGCATTTTCTATTTACTTATGTTGTCTGTGTTAAATACAATTTGTTTGATGATCTAAAACATTAGATTAGAGGATTTCCAAGTGTTTTTTTGGGGGGGGGTTTATTATAATATTTGAACTGAATTACTTCCTACCTCTTCTAGGTATAGTTATACTCACTGAAATATAGTCAATCCTAGGGTGAGTTTCATCTCTGTTTACTTTGACCCTACAGTGCCTCCAGGCCCTCCAGTTGCCCGAGTGGCAGCAACTACTGACCACTCCATCGAAGTTGAGTGGGACCCACCTGCTGACAATGGAGGTGGGGAGATACTGGGATATCATGTGGATAAGGTGAAAAAGTTTCTTCTCATAAGTTTTTAACTTTGTTTTTGAGATCCTGTCATGTTAGAAGTTGATTTCAGTCCTGATTGATGTTCTTGTTTGTTCTGTGGTGTTATTCAGGCTATGGCTGGTACCAAGGACTGGTCCAGATCTACGGAACGTCCGTGGAAGACTCGGACCTTCACTGTTTATGGCGTCAGAGAGGGAGCAAAGTACATGGTCAGAGTCATTGCCTGTAACGCTGCAGGAGAGGGAACACCAGGATTCACAGAGTCTGTGTTCGTCAGAAATCCTGCAGGTTAGATGAAAAACACAGAAAAATGTTTTTAAAAATTTAGAAATTTCAGCTAGTGTTCAATTAGATTAAATCTTGTTTAATTTAGTATTGATATATATCTTCTTCTTCTTGTATTTTATTTGTTTGTTTTTCATTCTTTGCTCTTTGCTGGTTATCACTAACAGAGATCCCTGTAATTGAACTGGATCTCTCTGTCAAGAATGGTGTCGTGATCAGAGCTGGAGAAAACCTCCTTATACCTGCTACAGTCACAGGTAAACCCTACCCAGCCATCACCTGGACCAAGGATGATGGCAAACCTGACAAAGACCGTGTGGAGATCCTCACTGAGGACAACAACAGCATCTTTTCAGTCAAAAATGTCCAGAGGAAAGACTGCGGCAAATATCAAATCTCCGCTTGCAACCCCAGTGGCACCAAGTCTGCATGGACCAGAGTGGAGGTCATGGGTGAGTCCAGGACATTAGAATTCAGGCTTAACTTGTAATTAGTGGAAGCTACACTGATAATACTGAACATATGATCAAACAGAATAATATTGTTTTATTTTCAGATGTCCCTGGACTTGTCACAGACCTGAAGCCTGTTGTTGTCACTCGTAAGATGATCTTTCTGAACTGGGATGACCCTGAAGACGATGGAGGCAGTGACTTGACTGGCTTCCTCGTGGAGCGAAGAGATCCCAAGATGCACACATGGAGGCAACCTGTTGAAACCACCTCGTCTAAGTGTGAGTGTGTGGGCATTATGGAGGGACAAGAATACCTGTTCCGTGTCATCGCCAAGAACAAATACGGCCTGGGCCCACCTGTTGAACTAGGGCCCATCAAGGCTGTAGACCCACAGGGTGAGTGCTACGTTTATTTTCCTTCTATGGATATTGGGGATTTTGAGTTTAGAAGCAGTGTGAAATGTGGAACTGTATTTGAAACAAGTTTCTTGTGTGGTTTTGCAGGCCCACCATCATATCCTGAGAAGTTCCACTACACTGAACGCACTAAGAATTCCATCACGTTCGCCTGGAAACCACCACGTAATGATGGCGGCAGCCCCATTATTGGTTACTTTGTTGAGAAAAAGAGGCAGGACCAGCAGGCCTTTGAGCCCTGCAACACTGAGATCTGTCCCAACATGACTATGACTGTGGAGGGCCTGGATGATGCGTGGATGTATGAGTTCAGAATCAAGTGTGCCAACCTTATTGGAGAGAGTGAGCCATCCATCCCACTGACTGTGGTTATCCAAGATGATGAAGGTAAAGCCAAATCGCCTGAAAACCTCTACTTGTTCAAGTAATGGAGGGAAGAGTTTTCTTCAGAGAAATGTATATAAAATAAAGAAGCCAACCCTGGTGGATGCTAATAACTTGGCTCATACCTATTTGCATTTTGATTTGGTTGATTTCTGTCTTGCCCCTCTCAGTGGCTCCTGAGATTCACATGCTGAAGCAGTTCAAAGGGGACACCATTACTGTGAAGAAGGGTGAATCCATCGAGATTCCAGCTGATGTCCTGGGACTCCCCATCCCTAAGATCGAGTGGTCTAAGGATGACATAGTGATCGAGAAGCCTACTGAGAGTCTACTGATGGAGACAAATGTGACTGGCAGAATGAATTGCAAAACCATGCTGTCCATCCCATCAGCCAACAGGAGGGACCGTGGTAGTTACACTGTGGCTGCCTCCAACAACATGGGTTCAGCCAAGCACACGGTCTATGTCATGGTGCTTGGTGAGTTGAAATCATGTCACCGAGGTGGTACTTTATGACATAAAATATGGTGTTATGTTATTAGTTATGCTAGTTCTGTTTATATGAGAATAACCAGCTCACAGTGTCCTGACTGAACTCATGCTCTCCTCTTCAGACCGACCAACTCCACCAAGGAATGTGACAGTATCCAATATCAGGGGTGAGTCCTGCTACCTCAACTGGGACGCACCACTTGATAATGGCGGAAGTGAACTGACCAACTACATTATTGAGAAGAAGGAAGTGGTAACAGAGGTGCCTGAGGTGGAAGAGGGACAGGAAGCTCCACCTGAAGTGCAGTGGGAGGAGGTTACAAATAGCATAATTGAGAGAAAATACGGGGTATGTCTTTGTAATAGTAGCATCAACTACAAGTTATATTAATAATAATAAATGCATATATTCAAAGTCCAATTTGGTTCCAATGGTAACATCACCTACATCTTCTGAAGGTCTGGAACCTGGAAACCAAAAAGACCTACCTTTTCCGGGTACGGGCTGAGAACCGGTACGGTAAATCTGATCCCTGCACAACTGAGGAAGTTCATATTATAGACCCCTTCGGCCTTCCTGGCCCACCAGAGAAACCAACAATTGCAGAGTACTGCAAGACCTCCATGACTCTAACCTGGGAACCTCCCAGAGATAATGGAGGCTCCACAATTATTGGTTACTGGCTGGAAAAAAGGGAGAAAGGCACTGCTTACTGGGCTAAAGTCAATAAGATGCCCATCACAAAGAGGGGCATGAAAGGCTGGGACTACCAGGTGAGCTGTGGGGATTTGATTCTTTGTAGTAATTTTAACATTTATTTTAAGTAAAGCACTGCCTCGGTGTGTACAACTCCTTGTTTAGAAATTGAGTACTGTTGCATTATGTGTCTCTCAGGTGACACGTCTGTTTGAAGGAACAGAGTACGAGTTTAGGGTCGCAGCCTGTAATTCAGCAGGAACCGGACCTTTCAGTGGACCATCTGACTCTGCCTTTGCTGTTGACCCTCTCAGTAAGTAAAGGACAACGCATGTCTTTTTAAACCCACCAACTTACGTTTGGTGTTGATCAGATGATTCCTCACAAGATTCGGGGGGATGATGAACGATAGAATATAAGATTCCTAAAATGGATACTTTTTTCACATTTTGTTGCTTTTCCCTGCAGCTCCTCCAAGCATGCCTGCTGCTCCTGAGGTGGCTGATAAGACAAAACACAGTGTCACACTCTCCTGGAAACCACCAGAGAGTGATGGTGGCAGTCCCATCAAGGGCTACATTATCCAGATACAGGATGAGGGGACATCAGAGTGGGTGAGAGTAAATGATCCTGAAACCCTGCACCCCACTACTGAGTTTACAATGCCAAGCCTCCGCGAGCTGAAGCGCTACCGCTTCAGGATCATTGCTGTCAATGACATTGGAGAGTCTGATCCCAGCCCCCGCACTAGTGAAGTTCTTATTGAGGATGTCCAACGTATGTCTGAATTTAAAGTAATTTTCACTACAATAAGTAGATACTGTGTATTTCATCCACTGATGTGTCTCTCAATTCCTACTCAACAGTTCCACCTTCAATCACACTTGATGTGATGGCAGATGAGCTGGTTTCCATCCGTGCTGGAGATCCCATTAGAATCCCCACCACCATCAAAGGCCGGCCCACTCCTAAGATAACCTGGGACTTTGATGGCAAAGCCAAGACGCACAAGAAAAACAAACTCCACACCCTGCCTGTGGACTCTGAGGTGAGACCTTAACACCACATTTTCCAGTAAAAAAATCTCCTCTCTGAAGAGTCCTTGCCCTTGTTTCCCTTATTTTTCCCTTTTTTTTTTAATAAACCATGTCAGGAAAAATTAACTTGGAACGTGGAAAAATAGTGAAGAAAAAACTACTTCTTACATTGTCTGTTAAAAACTTATTAAACCATTGCATTGTTATATTTGTGTTTGTATATCTTACAAAATACTTTACATAAGACAATTCTTTAAATATTTTTTTGTTTTGCTTACTGAGGTGGAGTCCACAGACACCACTTCTGTTGTGACTATACCTGTCAGTCTGAGGAGTCACTCTGGACGTTACACCATCACAGCCAAGAACAAGTCCGGACAGAAACACCTCAACATCAGGGTCATTGTCCTCGGTATGTTTGTGATTTTTTTTTAAGAGAAGCATACTTATAGATGATTAGCAATGGCAGAGTGGCATATTTTTCAGTTGAAGTGTGTCCTAAATGTTTTACTCTGCTTGTGGCTGCAGATGTTCCCGGACCTCCAAAGGACTTAAAGATTACTGATATCACCCGATCAACCATGAGGCTGATCTGGAAGCTCCCCGATACAGATGGAGGAGAGCGAATCAAGAGTTACTTTATTGAGAAGAAATCTGTCACCGACAAGGCCTGGACCAAGGTAAACATTATTACGTCAGTTTGTCTATCCTACTTTCCTAAGTTTCTAAAGCAATGTATGGAAATAGTCCCTTTGATTAGATGTTGCAGGAATGCATAGAGACTCCCAGGCTAAATAGCAAGCTGCTTCTATGATTCTAATAATATGTCCATGACTCAGAAGCACTAGATGTAACCCTTAATCCTCAACAGCTAAATTCAACTTTAAGATTCTGCTGTTTGTGATTGATTAGCTGAGTTGTTTGCTTTGTTATCAGGTTAATGTAGCCTGTGCTAGCCAGGCATATGTGGTGCCAGGACTGCTAGAGGGTCAGGACTACCTGTTCAGAGTGCGAGCAGAAAACCGATTGGGATTCGGCCCGTTCACTGTCACCACTGAACCTGCCCGGGCCAGAGACCCCATCTGTGAGGACTTGCTTGGGATTTCAGCTCCAGATATACAGCACATA
>VUQG01000888.1:0-41094 GCA_015106755.1 Etia nguti | reverse complement strand
TATTTATTTTATATATATAATATATATATATATATATATATATATATATAATATAATATAATATATATATATATATATATATATATATCCTGTGTATCAAAGCACGCCAATAAAGCTTCGACCTCAGGTTCGTTGTGTTTGCTATGGAACAGAATGATGGCGCAGTTGTTCCTTCTGTCGCCTCACGGCATTAAGGTTTATGGTTCAAACGGGCTGGAGATCTGGAGTTTGCATGCTCTCATTATGCCTACGTGGATTCTATCATGGTACTCCGGCTTCACCCTCGCAATCCAAAGACATGCATCTTTGGCGACTCTAAAAAATGAATGAATGAACAATTGTTTGCCTTTCTGAGTGGACATATAGTGGACTAGCAGGCTAGCAGGCATGACAACTGTAATAGACACTAACTGCCCCTGAATTTGATAAGTATATTGATTGATGTGTCTGGTCTGAAATTGTTACTAATTACTCATTAGTCAGTGCGGGAAGTAATAAAATGGCTAAATAATTTTTTGTTAGATTATCACTTAGGACAAATGTTTAGAATAATTTTACAAGACACTACGTAGAGGTAACTATTTTATCTCTTCTGTGGATTAAATAGACTTATTAGTATATTGAATATGTTGCTGACGGAAAGATTTAATTGATATGATTTGGATTTTTTTTTAATTATGAAGATGCTATGGGTGGGCCAGCAATGGTACTGGAACCAAGAACAAGCTAAGCTAATTGAAGATGCTCATTTGTATAGCTGATTGTTGTGTGTAAGCATACCAGTATGAGCCTGAGAACACTCTTTTCACTCATTAAATGGAGTCCAGATTCATCATCTTGTGCTGAGTTTGTTTCTGACCTTCACAGTCCCTTATTTAAATGTTAATTGCATTTTCGCATCTGCTACACTGTTCTGCCTTGTAGTATCACAGAATTACATATTCACTGTCTCAGATATTGTACAGTGGCTTATAGTTTCCTGAATCTGTAATAATAGGATACTAGTGTACACTCATGGCAGGGTTTGGCAAATTTTTCACAAACACACATACATACACAGTCAATCTTCTCCTCGCAGTATGTGTGCTGTAATGACCCAATCTCAGCTGTGAAAATGAAAACTGCATGGATTTCACTGTGGTTTCTCTTCTCAGTCAGTCATTAGCCTCTGTGAAGCATGCATTAACAATGGTCCTTAAACTAGAAGATTCAAGACTGAATCCTAATATGCTACTAAGATATTACCTGTATGAGTGATATAACATATAAGTAGTAGCCCAGTTAACCTGTCATGCCAGTGAACAATATCCATAATGGACAATTGTGCTCCTTGTTATTTATGCCCATTACTAACATGATGGTAACTCAGGAAGTGCCTGTTATGCAGCAAAGTACCAGGAGTGGGGAGGGTCTCTGCAGCATTTCTTTCTGGAAAATCGATTTCTTCTGGCAACATATCCCTGCATCTACTGGGTGGGCACTTCACTGAGTATCTGTTTGGCTTTCATTAGGGTCCTTCTACACCAGTTAATTTGCTCTGAACCAACTAAATAAATAAACAGTACCTACCACTTAGTCATGGTTTTTTTTGGTCACATGAATTCCTGTTATATCAATCGTAAATAGACGCACAAGTGGAAATCTAATTCCTGTGACTGCCATCAAGTCATGCAGCAACTCATTATGTCCTCATTCATGATGTCAATTTTAACGGAGAGTTAATGGAAAAATCCGAATAATACTAGTTGAGGCTGTAGGTTGGCTATCTGTTTAGGTCATGATTTACAGACAGAAAAGGGTCAGTTAATAATTGCACTATTATATAATGGGTGAATGTTACTGTGTCACAATGTTTAACTCATGTTTTCTTGAGCAAGCTCAGTACATCCTTCTTGTATCAGAGAAAATCCTGCATGGTGATGCTCATGTTTATTTCAGTCCATCTGTCATGATAACTGCTTGTCCAGCAAGGGGAAAAGGTGGGGTGGAGCCTATCCCAGCTGAATTTTGTTGGTGGAAAGTGGGGTACACCCGAGATAGGACACCAGTCCACTGCTAATTTATCTTCAACAAGAAGAAGACATTTTGTTTCTATAGGCTGGAGGATGACTTTTGAAAACATCAAAATTAGCAGATGGATTTAATAACAGTATAACTTTCAAATTCATGCTGAAACTGCAAACCCTCTCTTAAACCACCAACTGAAACCTTGGTTGCACGTTGCATCTGTCAGGTTGTTTAATCCGTACCAAGTTTTAATTGCTTTCACACCAGTCAAAAGTGACCACAATAAACAGGCTTTTGTTTTAATTGAGTCAAGCAGGTTATATGTTAGAGCAACCTTTGCTACCTACTCCAGTCCCAAACTTCATTATGGCCTTTAAGTGGATGTCTGCAGAGCAAATAATATTTTTGCTGGCTGATGTCTTGCTGGGGAAAGGCAGACACACTTGTACCTTTGTAATAATCAGTAACACTCGATGAGTCCTCTTTGGGCCAATGGCAGCCTCACCCTTTGCATCCCACTTCTTTTATTTCAAAGTTAAAGATGTTAAATTGTTTTTATTGCACCTTACCTATAGTTCTTTGAGCAAGCAGGAGTTATACAGCATAATGTATTTATAGTACTTATACAGCAGACATTTAGAGCCTACCGCCTTACTGTCTTGACTGGCCATTGTTTCAGTGAGTTAATTGTCCTAATATGCAGTATATCTGCCTGACTTTACAGCTGTCCACTAACGACTGTGCTCTCACAAATGTCAATGCAGTCTGCACTCTGTCGCTGGGACAGTTTGTGTTCTAGCAAAGCACTCATGGAGTCGTCGCTACCACAGGCTGATGTGTTTGTGGAATTGATAATTTACTGGGAAATTAGTTCATTTTTTAAATCGAAAATTGTTTTTAAATTTTATGAAGAAGATGATTAGTGATGTTTTGGCTGTAACAGAGAGTATATCGGTTGCTAAATGTATAATTACCGAAGCGCAATCCTTCATATACGGAAAAAAAAAAAAAAACTGTCAGTGAAGTGCCATGCTGTAATCAAGATTTAATGGAGGAGTTATTAGTGCTCAGGTTCAGCATTATGGAACCATTTTTTTTATGATAGACATATGTGTTGAAGATTGAAAAGCTCAGTATTGTGATGGTTCTGAGTTTGCATCATTTCCTGTTTCATTTTGCAATCCTTACTTTTCTTACTTGCACATTAGTCAGTTCAGTTAGTTCAGGTATACCAGCTGTTCACTTTTCAGTCGTCACGTTGACTTGTCACTTTTTGGTAATCCTTTCCAACATTCTTCTGGGCTTTTGTAGACCTAGTCTGTTTTTCCACATTTATCACTCCTTATTTGATCCGTGCCTGGGTTAGTTTTTGTAACTCTGCTTAGTCTGATTGTTGAATATCTGCCCATTCATGTTGTTTGCCTTTTGATTGCTTCTTCTTTGGAATTTTTTGCTTCATCGTTGGATTTATTGTGTATGACTACTGGGATCTGAATAAAGAGCTGGATTTTGCTGTTGGCACCAAAAGTAAGAGAAGGTTGTTATGCATGGTTGAACCATTTGATGTGAAATGGTGGTGTTTTGTGACCCTTGTGTCAAATTGTAACCTGTGTCTACATTTAGAAGTATTTGGTTTAGGAATTAAATTCTTGTTTCTTGTCCTCTAGATACAGGTGTACCACCATGTCGTTAATGTAGACAGTGCCTTAGTCTCTACTTTGTTCCGTGTATAAATACATATAAAATTAAATTGTGCATGTTTGCTGTGACAAGTGCAATGTGTTCTGATGTTTTAAACGTCTTACAAAAGGTACAAACAGACAAAAGACAGAATAATACAGCATAGCAGTAATATCCCAGAGTGCTGCAAATTTACATAGTGTGTAAAGATCCAGCTTTATCCTCCCACCCCTCTCTCTCCCTTCTGTGGAGCCGTTGGTCATTCCTAATGATGCTGTACATTTTTCATCCCACCAGTTGCCTGCCTCCCTTTAATATTGCAGTCACCAGGAAGAGAGAGCTGACTGATATGGAGTCCAGAAATAGTCGTCCTGTCTCTATGGGATTCTCTCCACCAGTCCTTTTCATCTGCACCATATGAAGGCACTGGCTACTGATCAATACACTGCTAGCTAAGTGTATGGGGATTTCTCATGAAATCAGCACGTGCACTCGTCTACACCTGTAAATATCATTAAGTCCGTTATGGTGGCAGTGACAAATATGGCGTAATTTGGCTACTCTGTTATACTTACCCACTGGACAGTGGGTGCTCACGTTCACGTGACACTGCTGTCATCTGCCCTCTTCTATCTCTTTTTTTTGCTTTGTTTCTTTCAGGTCACATTTTCTCTTCATTTCTTTTCTTCCTACCTGAATGAGCATGACGCCTTTGTGTAGCAGTGTGTGCATTTGTCTTTGCAGAATACTATTGTACTATACTATACGTACACCTTTGCCACCATTCTTGTGTGCTTTTTGACGCTGATTTACATTTTCCAGGCTTGCGCGCTTCTCCTTCATATCTCTTCTTCCAGTGCTTGTATTTTTTTAATCTCTCTTGTGCTCACTTTTCTGTTACTGTCTTTACTTTATCAGTGGAAAAAAAAATCTGAGCTGAAGTGTGTAAAAATTCTCAGAGGCTCATAATTCTTTTTACTAGGGTTTTACAGCTATTCAAACTAACCAAACTGCCTGATTCTTGCTGACTTTTACGGTAGCTTAGAATAGTTGGCATTGTAGTTAAGAAGTGAGGGATACAGTCTCACATGGTGGAGGCTGATGTTTGTCCTGCCCCACTAAGCCTGTCCTAATACCAGCAGGATTATGGATGTTTATAGATGTTTTAAGCATGAACAGACAATGTCAGGGTTCAGCATTGACCGTTGACTGATGCAATTTAGTTGTGTTTGGGCCAACAGAAAGACCATGCACTCAATCATTTCTCACCCTCACTCTCGGGAGAAAGGCTGTGGTTTGTTTCGCACTTTGTCATGTACAGTGTGAGTATGCATTTTTATCAGACTGACTTTGAGTGTATGCCCATTTATATGGTGTTTCCATAGTTTGTGAATTAGATAATTAGTAAGTGTGTGCAACTGCATCCCTGCTAGTATAATCCTTCTTGAATACACATACAGTGAAACCGTCAGCATCTCAGGAATCATGTAAATTACTCACACATAAAGAAACGTACTGCGCTGTTAATGATCACTGCTGTGCAAAAGGTTTAGAATAATTAGACAGAACAGTGATTCCCCACTGTGCGGTGTCCTCTCTGGTGGGTCATAATGCTAAATGCCATAGAAGCATCATAAAAACTGTTAAAGTTAAATGCTTGTGATCAAAAATATTTCAAACTAAAAATAAATCTCTATTTCTATTAACTGTTGGGAAATTGTAACTGAAGGACGGAAAAAGAAAAAGCTGCTGATTGAAAAAGAAGAAACATTAATTTGTAAAGGCAAAAAGAAGGACTCATAGGAAGTACTCAACTACTGGTATTGTAGGTTTGGCACCAGAATATTAGAGATGTTGTTAGGAGTGTAGGTAGGGCACAGATTTTCTGATCCCAAGTTTGAGAGTGTTGAAGGTGGAATGTAGCACCAATGCAAATATCAAGTCATCTATAAAAAGCTCGGCTTTATAATTTGCTAATAGCTTACTGTGGCAGCACTGTTGCCTTACAGCAACCATGTCCTGGGTTCTTGTGCAAGTGTTTTTTAGGGTTTCAGTTTCTCCCACCATCAGAACAAAGAAATAAAGTTTAATTCTAATAGCATGGTACTCCTGAACAATGAAAGAAAAACACAGGTGAGGTATTTTGTTTTATATTGCATTGAATTCCGTCTGTTTTCTTCCAGTTATCTAACACAGGGCTGCAGTGTGGCTGGAGCCCCAGCTGTCATAGCTGTCAACAGGCGGGGTACACCCAGGGCAGGTTGCCACAGAGAGACAGACAATTCACTCTCACCTTCACACCTAGAATCACCAGTTAACCTTACACACATGTCTTTGGACTGTGGGAGGAAGCCAGGGTATCTGGGGGGAACTTGCACAGTAAGAGGGAGATCATGCAAACGCCACACAGGAGGGCCCCAGCTGTCTGGTGGATTTGAGCCTAGGAACTTCTTGCTGTGAGGCGACAGTGCTAACCATTCAATTCAATTCAGCTTTATTTATATATCACCAAATCACAATGACAGTCACCTCAAGGCACTATATATTGTAAGGTAAAGACCCTGCAATAATAGAGAAAACCCCAATCAAACCCAATCGGTAAAATCATAGCGCAGATCTGACCTTAAACTGACCTGATTTGAGGTTCGTTTGCCATTTAACCTTCCTGCCAATGTGGACTTTTAAAGGCTTTTTCTTCATGGCATCCTGGAAAACAGCACATGAATATTAGGCTAGATTAAAAATGTGATAAGGAGTTACTTACCAAACATCAGAAAGTTGTCACACTGCTGCAAAATCTGTCTTTGTGGAGGGGTTTTAGGGTCCAGTCAGTGATCAGTGTTAGCTATAACCACTCCATAACCTGCACCTCCATAAGCTGCACTTCTATATTTAGTGCTGTGCAAAACTTCTTGAGCCACCCATTACTTCTTCGCTTTGGGGATTCAATTAGTCAGGCTTTATATTAATTTTTAAAGTGGTCTTGAGAAGTAGTCCTCCAGGCTTTTTGAAGATTTTTCCGAGTTTTTCTTTTGACACATCCAGAAAAGACCTGACACAGAACCCGACTGATGGCTTGATGAATTCAGATTTTATATTTTTGGTCCTCATCAGTATCTACAGAGGAGGTCAGGAGAGAAGCAGAACACTAACTATATCCATCTTTAAAACATGGTGGGGGCTCTGTTATGGTTTGATTCCAGCCAGTGGTGTTGTGGATCTTGTAAAAACTGATAAAATCACAAATGCAGAAAAGGACAGAAATATTTCAATCTACAATGCAAAATTATCTGCAAAGCGGCTTATTGACAATGGCTTCATTTTTCAGCATGACGATGATCTCAAACACCTACCTGTGCAGTAAAAACATACATGAATAGAAAAACACACAATCGATCGCTATCAGTCATGGACTGGCCTCCCGGGAGAATGAGCCTCAACATTACTGAAGCAAAGTGGGATCATCTTAACAAAGAAGAGGACAAAACACAGCTAGCATTGAGGAGCTTTGGAGAAAGTAGGAAAAAAGACCTACACAAACGTTTAAGTTCTTATTTGACTGAAGTATGGGATAAGCAAAAAGGAAGAAGGATAGTATTCATTTTCTTTGTTTGTGTTGATGAGCAATCGCTGCAATTTGATGATGTATGACCATGAGCTGATGAGACACAGGGAGGCCAAATTGCTGCTATTAATATTTTTTTTTTTAGGTGAAGTTTTTAACAGTTTTATATGTGGCATATCTCCTGCTGCTGGTACACTTCTACATAGGCTGTATCAGCGGGTAGAATTTAAAAAAAAAAAACCTATATGAGATTTTAGGTTGGAGGATTTGTTCAGTTTTAACGATTCCAAAAACATGTCAGTCCGCATGCATTTATATGTAACTTGATCTGATCCACAGTGACTGTCATATTCAGAGCTCAACTCTGACAGGAAAACCAGCTATAAATACATCCAGTAAGGAAAATCCTCTGCAGGATGGAGAGAATGAAATGAGGAGAAATGCCACAGAGAAAAATGAAGAATTATGACAAAAAGTATGACTATAGAAAACATTTTGCTACCAATAATAGATCACCTGTTATATATACAAATATATAACCCCTTAGGTTTTATCAGTGGTGACTGAGATAGATGATGTGTTTTGTGAAAATATGAAATTATGATTGTGCCATTCATCATTTTCACCAATGGTATGATAGAAAAACAATTAACAATATGGCTCGAAACTTTATTATCCTTTGTTCATTCTGGTGATCTATAACTGGGTGTCAGTATGGAAATAAAACCAATGTAGTCTATTTGTTGCAGTCTACAGTGAATCTGTGATAGCTGCTTGCATTTCCTACACATACCACACGTTACTCTCTGTTACTGGACATTTTCTGACCCTGAACAACATCTGGTTTGGTCAGTCTGTAGTTGATTTGTTTTTGCTTCAAAGTTATGACAGGGAGGGTAGTGATGTAAATGTTTGATGCGGTCATGTCTGTTGTTCTCTTGACTGACATAATGCTATGATTATCATGCATGAGTATGGGAGAAACTAAGAAGAGTAATTTGTTTGCCATTATGCAAGAGGGCAGTATTGATTTTGGGAGACAGAACATAAGGGGAGTTCCCTGTCACTTTGGTTGTGATGATGAATGAGTGTGAGCTGCTGAGACAAATGAAGGCCAGCTGGCTGGAGAAGAAAAGAGCTCCTTATTGAATTTCTCATTCAGTCTTTTTTTTACATCTCAGGCTGGTTTTTTGCTCAGTACATCATCAAGAAAAAGTGTCGAGTCAGATAGACATTAACTGAATGATTTAACTTGTGTATATACTTTATGTGTGTGTACTGTGTATTTACTTGTGTGGGGTTTCTAATTTAATATTTGAATAGTGGAGAGGGGAAAAGAACAATTTCACAAAGTAGCTGCCAAGATAAAAAAGGGCCATTACAGGTTATTTTAGAAATAGATTTTCTAAGGGATAATCCTTTACATCGTGTGCTTGTACCTACACATCCAGTCTCGCCTATGTGTATCTCTGGAGACAGTGCGCCGAAGGTTTTGTATGTGTTTACATTTGGTGTGTTTTCAGTATGTGTGAGTGGACTGACGGCTGAAATCTTAGAGCAGCTGCTGCCATGAATCCATCTCCGTGAGTCAGGTGGCAGAGAGTAGTTCATACAAGACATAACTACTCACTCAGAGAGGAGGAAATAACAGGCTACAAATTATTACCCACCCTCAGCGCTGGCTAGTACTAATTATGTTAGCTTGTCATATGATATTGTTTGTATATCTCTTCTAAAAACAGAAGAAGCTTCACCAACAGCACGTCGAGGTAGATTCGCTAGTTACAAGGCTGTGTGCAGGAAATGATACATTAGGGCTAAATAAGTTCTGTGGGACTATATCAGTTTCGATTTAGGATTACGTCACCCAGAATAATGGATTCCAATTGATCTTGGCCACTCAGCTTTACATAAACACATATTAATTGAGAATGGACACACTGAGTCACTGCTTCTGAGCTTTTCTTTTGAGGGGATACTAGACCCTTTAAACATTTTTCATTGGATTCCTGTCGTGCCCTGGAAAATGGTTTGTGCATTTCTCTAACTACACATACAATCATTTGAAAAATATTTGCTCACGTTTAATTTGATGACAGCAGTATGTCTCAAAGATGTTGGGATGGCAGCAACAAAAGGCCTAAAAAGCATGAAACTAAAAAAAGAGCTGGAGGAACATTTTGCAACTAATTAGGTTAACTGGCAACAGAGTTTAAAGAGAGGATCTTAGAAGATTTTCACACCTATAGTTTGTTTAATCTGGTCCAAATCAGTTGATGAGTTTGTAAACGTGTAACTTTTTCCTGTGGTTTTGTTTCTTTTCACATAGAAAAGTATTATTATTACATATGATACATTTTGTATCACTACATGTGAGAATGTTTAATCTGCTTATTGGTCAGATGTCTCTGGGACTGGAGTAGTAAAAGTAAATATAGACAGAAGGTGTTGCACTCTGGCCTAGAAAATAATATAAAATTTCATGGATAGATGCTAACCTGACAGTTTGTGTACTGAACATCTGTGGTACACTGCTGCATCCCAGAATGCAAAGCATACCTGGCTTCAGGAAGGCATTTAGCTCAAACTTGCAGAATAGACCTGGTAAGTGGCTCGGATCACATTCACACCATAAACAAACCATTCGTTCATTTGGAACCAGAATAAGACCACTTCTTCCTAAAGGAGTCGGTGTAGTTGTTTTGCTCTGCACGTGTGCAAGTGTGATTACCACGCTCACTCCTGTACAAGTGAACTGCACCAAGGGGGGGGAGAACAAATTAGAGTTTAATTTTTTTTACACAGCAGGTGTGAAAAAAACCCTTAGAGAGGCAGTTTCTCTGAGGTAAAGATGATCAGAGGTTCACCAATCTGGAAAATACTGTGTTTATAAACTGTGGAATAATTTCATATCCATGTTGCTCAATGTAAAATTGCAAAGACTTGAATTATCTCATTATCTATAATAAATAATATTGTTAAAAAATTCAGAGAATCTGCAGAAATTTGTCTGTGTAAAAAAATCAGTACTGGATGCCCCCAATATTTGGGCCCTCAGGCAGCACTGCATTAAAAACAGGCATGACTTTGCTTCCAGCTTCCAGAAATGATTGTCTGTGAGCAGTTTACCAGGCATGAGATTAATTTGATTTCTTTCTATTCAGACAAATCAGAAGACTTTTGTTTTTTAGCATATGTTGGCTTTAGAGCAACATCTTTACTTATCTTGATGTGCTTTCAAGGGAAAACCTTGTACATTTGAGCAAGACAATGTTAAACAGCACACTGCATCCATGACAACCACGTGGCTTTGAGTAGAGTCCAGGTGTTGAGCTGACCATCCTGCAGTTCAGATTTTTCACCAGCTGAAAACATTTAGTGCATCATGAAATGAAAAAATACAACAACGAAGACCCAGGATTGTTGAGCAGCTTGAATCTTATGTCCCAACTTTTTGAGATATTTTGCTGTTTTCAAATTTAAAATGAACATTTTTTGACAAAAATTTTCTGACATGTTTTTTTGTATTCTTTGTCAAATCTTTTGTTATTCTGCAACTGGGGTTGCACATCATTTTCTGTGAAGGTCTTCATGTTTAATAGCAGGTTTGCAGGTTCGTTTTTGGGCTGTGGCTCAAAAGGTAGAGGTCAGTGATCCAATTCTGCAGTCCTCATGTCTGCATGATTGGGATTGGAAAATTAATCCCAAATGCTGTGCCTGAGTGAATGTGTGTTGTAGGAAAAGTCCTATACACTATGTAGTGTATGAAAGCACTGTGGAAATGGGTGGTAGTGAGTTTGATTCTAGTGGTGAATTAGACCAAAAGAACAATATGTAAATGGCAATCCATCTACCTTCTTGAAGGTTAGAATGTGAGCTCACTGGCGAGCCATTTTCTTTCAGCCGTCTCCCTACACTCATTCATTGTAAGACCTTCCTGCTGTCCTACCTTCAGCATTTTACACAACAAGAAATTTACACTGCACGATATGTCTTTAGTGAATGTTTCATTTAATCAGCTCAAAATCACTTTATCCCCGACACTCAAAATGTTGGTTTGCCATCTCTTCAGCAGGACTGTAAATGAAATAAATGCTAGAAATTGTACATTGATGAGTCGGCATTGAGTTGAGCTCACTGCCTCTTACTCTTACTGAATGCACAGTTGTCTGCCAGTAGGACACGACACAGATGTGGCACTGAAATTGGTGAAAGTGCCATTGTAATGCTCGATGAAGGAGAACGTAAACAGAAATCACAATAGTGTTTGAAAGGCTGCGGCTTCTCTGGTTAGTTCATTATGCACCACTCTTCTAATTTAGTTCAACAACAAAGATAGTTTATACTAAAGTTAAAGCAGAAGTTAGGAACCTTGTGGATTTCTCTTTTGAACGAGACGCCAGTCACACTCCACAGGCTCACTGACAGTGTGCAATGCAATATTTCTCAGCAGAAAAATTATGTATTTAGGCCATGTCCTGTACAGGCTCAATTACAACAGATTTTCACATTTTGGAATAACACAAAAGTGGGTGAGTAATCTTTATCATTTTGCTCACTCCAGCTATTTCCTCAGTTAGTACCATTTTGATAAACTGGCACTGCAGAGCAGAAAGAACAGAGGCTTTTTCTGTGAAAACCAGTAGCAGCATCTGTCTCCGAGAAACACATGATATTTGCAGCCTCAATAAAATGAGTCACACTTTCACATATCAGCCTGTGACTCATATAGCACCGACTTTTTTCAAAAAGCTGGAATCTGAGCGGGCTCTGAAGCCATAATATTATTTAAATTCCAATCTAGTATCCTAGCTCTATGGTGTAAGAACATATGGAATGAATGAAAATGGGATTTCTCAGCTGTGGCTCAGTGTGGAAGCTTTTAAGTAACTACATCTGGATGTTTAAATACCACAGGGACCAGGTCACACTGTTAATATTTACAGGTGACAGCTCTTTTGTGCCTCTCAATACTAACCCATTAACCAATCAAGCATAAACAAGGTTCCCGACTTAGAGGATGAATCAATGCTGTTTCTAGACAAAAGAAAATCTTTGGGCAGTTTTTTTACCTTTCACAAAAATACAAAATAATTTCACCAAAAATAAAATATTTTTATAGGTATAAAAAAGTTTTTTTTTTTACCACCAGCAAGATGATTCCAAAAAAACTACCAGCTAAAAATTGGGAATATTTGCACTTGTAATGGTGTGCAGTGTGCCGTTAAAAAAGTTTGAGGAAGCTGGAGGACAAAAGAAGAAAGAAGAAAGTAATATCTGACAGTCATGTTCTTAAGAAATAGGGAAAAAATGAGATTTATCTGGCCATTCAGTCAATCTACTGTTTGCCTAAGACTCATCAGAAATGGTCTTAGTGGAAGGGTGGCTGTCAAGAAGCTATTCTTAAAAAAGAGGGAATAGGGAGAAAAGGTTAAGGCATGCCAAATTACATAAGAACTGGACTGAAAATAAGTAGGTGCGAGTCCGGTGAGTGTCCATAACCATCTGTAAAACATGAATGAGTCTCTCTGTCATGGAACAAAAGGAACCCAATAGCCAAAGAAGAGCTTTGAGATGTACTTCAACAATCCTGAAGAACTTTTCCCAAAAGCTACATAAAGAAATTACAAGAAAGCTTGCCTAGTAGAATTAAGGCTGTGTTTAAGAATAAAGGTCAACACTACAAGCTTGTTTTGTTTGTATTAATTGTACAAATCCTGTTTTTGCCTTATATGCTGTATTTTCCTGCTGTATTTGCTGTATATGTTAGAACCTGTTTCAATAAATCCCTACACCCTTTTCCCAGTATAAAGAAATAAGGGGTGGCTCGAGACTGTTGCATAGTACTGTATATAAATTAGGGGGTTGCCATCTAACTGTTGTGAACAAACTTTGTAGCCATGCTAGCAGCAAAGCCTTACTGATGACAGTGTCAAACTGCTACTCCACCAATTTTAGACCAGAGCTTAGATGCTGCTGGATGGATTGAGATGTTTGTTGTCAACGGAGGAGAAATAAGGGATGATGTGCTCTGCTTGAAAGGCAGACACATTATTCTCAGGCAACATGTTTTCTAACTCCCCAATAACCACTTCAAAATGTTATTTCTGCTAAGAGATAGTAGTATAATATGGCACATTACATCACATTTTGTCATCTCTTCTTATTCCCGTTATAGTATGTGAACAGAAGAGTTCTTGTAATTGTAAGTCAATTTTAAAACCTTGCCCACATATAAAAATGAAAAGGGCAGGACACTAGGTCACTGAGTGTAAGGAAAACATTTTTAGTCGATTCAATTTCATGTAAATTTTTGACTCCAGCACAGACGCAACCCGGCATCCCCTTTCTGCCTTTCCCTGGCAGACTCTCTTGTTCTCTGGAAGTGTTAAAGTTTATTAAGCCCAATCTGCAAAAGAAAAGTATCCAAACAAACAGCCTTGTTGACATGACAAAGCTTTACATTTAGTGCTTCATTCCCAAATGGGTTATGAGTTGGAGACCACAGCTAGAAATAAAGAAATAAGTCCATAAAATACTGAAAATAGCAAAGCAAGACCTCAAACCTGAGTGCTTTGCTCTCAATACAGGTTATTTTGAAAGGGACCTGCAGCATTTAACTGCTGTAGTGTTGTCTCAGGGTGGTCTATTTGTTTGGTTTACAAAAAGCCACAGGCACACCCTGGTAACTCTGAGCGCTTGCTGCTTTTTGGATTCAAAGACAAACAAACCAAATTTATTTTGAGCTATTTTCTAAATTCATGTTGATAAAGTTAGTTGTCTGGATCTCATAACAGCTTCTTCTGTCCATAAATGCTCTAAATCATGTGGAAAAACAAAAAGAGGTTCAGACTGAAAAAAATGTATTAATATATTTGTGCTTATTTTAGTTTTAATCACTGAATATTTTGTAGTCTCTTTTTTTTTTCTTAGCTGATCACCTCAATGCTGAAATCCAAAGTGACTTTCTCGTTGTTTAGTGATTTTTATTAGGTTTTAGTGAAGTAGGCTAATTTATACAAAAGCTTTACTGAAAATCAGTGGCAACAGGTCTAAAGAAGTGATGAATCCAAGTATGTAAGAAACCAGTATATCAGGAGGAAGTCAGGAGAGATGTGCAACACTGATGTAAAACCCCTGTTTCGTGGTTTGGTGACGCTTTTCAGGAAAAGATTGAAAATGTTTTGTTTTTTCCAGCATGTCAATGATCGAAATACAATAATAATGCAGTTAAAGCATATCTTGATAGAAAAACACACACAATGAAATGCTATTATTCATGGACTGGCTTCCCCAGAGCCTGGACCTCAACATAACTGAAGCAGTTTTGGATCATTTTGACAGAGAATACAACAATAGTCAGTAAAGACCCGAAGAAAAGCTTTGGACTGTCCATCAAAGAAGCCTGTGGAACTATTCCTGAAGACTACTTAAAGAAATGACAAGAAATGTTGAGTTTAGGCTGTGTTGAAGAATTTAATGTGATCATACCATATGCTGACTTTCAAACTTGTTATAAAAACTCTTTTTTTGTGCTTTATATACTCTATTACCATGTTTGTTTGCATGTTTTTTTTTCTCATTTTCCTAGCAAAATATAAAGAAACAGAAGTAATATTAACAGTATACAGTATTTAATATACCAGCCAAATAGCCAAATACTTTACAGTGTAAAATTCCTGTACCTGTACAACTAACTCAAGATCAAATACAGGCTGAACATAATAAATCGGGACCACTAAGCAACACTACATGTAATTAAATGAAACATCATCCAGCTTTGACGTTCACTGTTTAACTACACACTGATTTAGAGCCTGTGTGTCTACGCTCCAGCCTGTTCCGCTATGTCAAGCCTCTCCTGTACTTTTTTAATTTTCCCATGACAACAATTACCAAAGACTTATGATGTTTACACCACTTTACAAGTGCTTTAAAAGTGCTTCACTGTGTTCTAAGAAGTACTTTGACATGACTACAAACAAGCTTTGCGGCTTTTACGGCTGCATTTAGTTTTATTTTATGTCCATTTACTTGAAGAATATATGTAGCACAGTGAGCCCTTGTTAGCAAATCTGAGCTTTTCTTCTAGTGACTACTGTGCAGTGACATTATCCCAAACAAACTAGGCATGAAGATATGTAAGAGGTAGGCGTGGACTCCATTATCACACTTAAAAACACATTAACTTTACCTGGACAATACTTTTTCCATCTGACTCTGAGTACCTGCAACCTCCATAATGTGATATTTCTCAGGGTTCAATGTCCCCTCCAGCGCTATATCGTTTCTAGCCATGAAAGTTGATAAATAGGCCCATGACTGGATGCATCTGTGGGGCACAGTTTGGCCTGCTGTTCCCTGAGCAGGGCCTCTCTTTCAGTGGCTCTTAAAAGCACAGAGCTGGGGGCCGGGAGTTCCGAAGATGTCCATGCATCCTGCTGGTGATGGTTCTACCATAAACGGTGGTGAAGTCGGAATATGTTCCAGATGCTGTGGGAGAAACGAGCACTTAGGCACACACTCACACACGCAAATCTTCAAGGGAAGAGGAGCTATGAGCCAGCATAGAGACAAAAGTTCAAGGGTCAAAGATCAAACAAGATTTTCTGCTCATTATTCACATGAAGACAGCATTGTGTGTGTGTGCGTGTGTGTGTGTGTGTGTGCGTGTGTGTGTGCGTGTGTGTGTGTGTGTGTGTGTGTGTGCAGACAGAGTGAATGTAGGGCAGTTAAAAAAAGAAGGTATATCCTTTACACTACCACACCCTGCCTGTTGCATACACTAAGTGTGAAGCGACTGATACCTCCAAAGAAGCCACTGAGATACTGCTTAAGAGGCAAGACAGCCCACAGACTGCTATACAAGCAGGTGGTTATGACATTTTCACAACAGGAACCTCACACAGAAAGATGTACACAAGGCTGCTGGGAGTGTTTTTAATATAGTTTGACATTTGTGAGGACTGATAAAGAGATCCTTCAAACCAAAAGAGTCTTTACCACCATACCTTGTCTAGACAGAGAGATAGATAAATAGGACCTTTCACTCATTTCATGCACAGTCTTTCTTTTTCTGTTTCCTGGTTTCTCAGTGTTTTTTACCCCACACAGGCATGTGTAATTTGCAGTGATTGTAGAGGAATTCCTGTCTCAGCTGGATACACAACAGATACTGGTCCTGATTTGTGCCGCCGTTTGTCATCCTCTGGTTACTCTAACGGTCACTATCTATAGACCACAGTATCTCAGCTGTCTTAGGGCAGGAGACAGAGTATACCCTGGATAGATCTCCCCTGCAGGGCTATAGACATGCATACTCAGAGCCACACTGTCAAATAATACCATTTTTAAACATTCTATATTTATTTATGATAATTGGTTTCTTCTTTTAACTTACAAAACAATAGAAAATCTGGGATAATTTGGTGTTCAGCATTTTAACCAAGGACACTTTGATGGACTGAGGGAGCCACAGAACCACTTCCAATTTGTAGACGATCCTCCTGAGCTACAGCTGCTTCAAGTGTGGGAGTGGGGTTCCTACCTAGCGCTAACATCTATGGCTGAAAAACAAAACCAAAAAGTACAGTTCCTTGAATGGCCACTTCAAGCTATCTATAAAAGCAACTCAGTCTTAGAGTAGAGATAATCGTCTACTTTGCGAGAATTTTTATTTACAGCACTGTGCAAAAGTCTTGATCAACCCCTAATTCCTTAAATTGGAAAGAGGTGAATACATTTATCTAAACATGTACAAACATGGATGGAAATACGGTATATAAGGCAAAAATAGAGTTTGGACAATTCTAACAAGGTGATATAACACAGCCTGAGCTCTCTTAGGCAAGCTATTGTACTTTCTTTAAATAGTCTTCAGGAATAGCGGTCCAAGCTTCTTGAAGAACATTCCAAAGCTCTTCCTTGGATGTTGGCTCCCTTTTGTTCCATGACAGAGCTTCCACCATGTTTTATAGATCGCTGTAGACACTCTGTATAACATCTGTTACCACTGATTTTCCATTCAGTTCTTGTGTAATTTGGCATACTCACTGTTTCCCATCCTTAAGAATAGCTTCTTCGCAGCCACATTTTCACTGAGACTGTTTTCAGATGAGGCTTGAGCAAACAGTAGCTGAATCAACAGAAGGGCCAGATTCACTCTTTCTTTTGTTCTCCACTTGTCCAGATTCCTCAAGCTTTTTTAAGGACACACTGCACACCATGACAGCGATATGATTTTCTGCCAATAGCTACCAGTAGATTTTGTAGATTCGACTAAAGAAAACAAATGATAGTAGAAACATTGTTTCTTTGCTAAGCTGTCTGTTATGTGCAATTAGAACACTCGTTCATGCCTTGAGTTAGGTGCCTTTTTATGTTTGAATGAGTCATAGGTAGGTGTTAAATGGTTTAGCAAACAAATTAACAAATAAAAGTTGGTCCAGTACAAGGGCTGGATTTTAAAATAAATGAAATACCTTTAGAAAGCCTGCGGATCTATTGGCTCTAGACCACTTTAAAAGATTATAAGAAATTCTGGCTACTTAAAAGTAAATGTTGAAGAATTTAGGGATAATCCCAAGACTTTGTCCACTTGTACCTTTTGATGTACAGTTGTGATTCTTTCAAACTGTAATATGCTTTTAAAATGTTTGAACACATTTCAAAGTTACTTTTACTCATTAAGGTAAAGAATACTTTAGGAGCTGAATAATCTGAGTACTTGGATGTGCAGATTGGAAACTAAAGTCTAAAACTTTTTATCTTGCTTTTGTACCTGTCAAAGTAACACAGTGTAATGGCATTGAAGTGAAGTAAGAGAACAGCCTGGTGCAACAACTGTGTACAAACACTCATACTGCTCTATGAAAAAGAAAATCCATTCTTCCGCACATTCACACCCATCCATACTTACAAAGGCACTGAGGGATGGAGCCTATCCCCGCTGTCATAAGGTAAAATGCGGGGTGGCTAGTTTACTGCAGAAGTAACAAACACCACCAAGTTTTACAGTTACACTGTCTTTTTTTGGCTTTATTCACATGTTCATGGCTATATTTGGAAAAATAACTTTTACAGTATAAATTGAAGTTATCTGAATCAGGGTTTTATAACTCTAATTTGTACAGATTATAAGACCCTCCGTGTTAAATTAGTAATTTAAAGCTACATCAAAAAACTGAATTTTTACTTTCCCTTGAAGACTGTAAAGCAAACTTTTGCTCTGTTACATGGCGACAGTTTGAATTTGGTGTCAGTATGTGTGTGTTTTTGCATGTGTATGTGTGTATTTGAAGACAAGTGTAAACTGTGTATAACCCAGACGCTGCAGTGTTGACCGCAGCCTGTGATGCTGTCCAGACCACAAGCAGCTTGCAGACACCACTACAGTGTTTGTGTGTGTGTTTTAGCAAGAGATGAAACACAGCTACAGTAGTAAGTCAGGCATGAGACCCCCTAATATTCCATTACGTAGTGCTCTTTTCCGCTACAAGGCTGTAGGCAGCTTACAGTCACATCATACAGCCATGATTAAACATTCACTGTGCAGATTAGATGCCTCCAGGGTAATAGTCATTACATTTACTTTAGATTTAAGGAATTTTGCTCAGTTTTTTTTTCCCAGGAACCAAAAAAACAGAGGTCTAATTTATACATTAACATTAAAACGTGGAGCTTAGGTAATACAAAGCAGAGACCGCCGAGGCCCTATTCAATTCATGTTTATTTTAGCATTAGTGAAATTTTCAGCCTGTATGTAAAAAAAAAAAAAGATGGGTTCAGTCAGTCTCTCTTCATGTTAGCAGGTTAGCAGTTCTGTAGAAGTGGTTTCATCAAGCTGGTTACAAACTGGCTCTTTTATCCCAGGTTTTCTATTCCACCTTTATCTACATGTGCATTTATCACATTCAAAACTGAGAAATTAAAAAAGCTATATTTTGGCATTTTCTTGATATATTTTTATGTAGCGCTCATTTAAAAAAAATGATAGGGCAACGAGAGAGCTCTAACAATTCCACATCTAGCAAGTGGTAAAATCATCATCATTCCTCCTCCTCCTCCTCTCGGTTTACTTTCAACAACAGCCTGGGTGGGCTGTGAGTAAAGTGGCTGCACCTGAGAGGTGGGAATGTCAAAGAGTGTGACGCCTGAGGGATGTAATGGGTTTGTGAGGTACGTCGAGCTTAAAGGCAGAGAGCCACGGTAACTGAACGCATGGGTACAGATTATGTTCTGAGTTTTGCCTTCAAATCAGCTAAAAGCACCACATTATCACTAATTCTTTGATTACAGAAAGTGGGACTTAGATTATCTTCTGGGGGAATACATTTTACAAGTTAAGCCATACCGTACCAAAACCACTGAATGAAGAGCAAACTGTGTGTCGTATTATCAGAGGAACTTGCATCTGCAGCTGATTGTGATGGAATTGCAGCTACTAGAACACCGAACATACACCAAGAATAACTGTTCAATCAATAAAATTCCCCTTTTTAAAAAAAAAATATATTCAGATTAAAGTTTCAGGACTGTAATGTATAGCTGATGTGTTAAAGATAAACATCAGCACTGAGAGTGCACTTGAAACGTATTGACGCATTTTACTGGTTTATTTTTTATGTTCTTTATAGATCTTTATCACTATTTTCCCATCATTATCATCATCTGATAACATTTGTGATTAGAGTAGGCTCCACTTATAGGGATCATTTTGTCAGAAGAAGAGTCATTTGACATGTGAAATGGCCCTTTTTATGTGAAGCAGAAAGCCCAACCTATCAGCGAAAGTTGATAGCTGCCGTTGTGATAGCTTTTATCCCCAACTGGAGTTTTAGGTTTTGCCGAGCCAACTAACGCTACAAAAGCTTGGCTGTGTTGAACTTCCTTTGTGTTATACCCCTCTGCTCTTTTAGTCTGCTCTCAGTCTCTCTCTCTCTCTGGATAGCTGCCACTTACTCATGATCCTGCTGGTTTGTTAGGTTATTTTGTTCTCTCCTCCTTATGTAACACCCTACATACACCTACATACACCTACACTCATCCACACACACCGTGCACCACTGAGACTTCACACTTTCACACATAACTACATCTTTAGTTAAATACACTGATTGGGAAAACAATTGCTGGTAACACAGTGCTCACCATTTCTACCAAGTTTCATAAAAACTGGCAGATAAACAAACAAACAAATCAACCAACATAAAAAAACCTATGCCGTTGCTCAGGTTAGGGCTAGAACAGACCAACAGATGTACACACCAAAAACAGTGAGGAAAAATTGCATCACAATTTGCAAAAGTTTGCATGATTAATTATGTGTTACTGAAAATGAGGTCACATTTCTAAAACTATCCACAAATACTGAAAAAAAGAAATCCGCACTACTTTGTATCAGTAATGAAATAAAATCAAAACTTTTCTTTTTCAGTGAAATTTGTTAACTGAGCTCCCAAAGCCAGGACTAGCAGTGTAGCAACACTAATTACTTAGTCTGTGAGTTTTTTTCTTATGGTTGTAATTAGTGGAGTAAGGCAGACTGGCAGCTTGAGAAGTTGTGACGTTAACCAGATGGAGATTTTTTTTCCTTGGATCAAATTACATTTTTTGCAATCTTAGGGAAACATATTAAACTAATTTCAAATGTGCTGCATGCTGTATTATCAGCAAACATATTGGCACAAATCCACTTTAGAAAAATGATGAGTAGGTGAGGAGCTAATATACATACATATTACTCACTCACTAAAAAAGCAAAAACATTGATCACAATGTCACAATGTGGCACATGATATAGATACATTTGGAACAGAGTATTTAAAAAGTTGAGTTACAGTCAGGACCATAATTTGATGGACAGATTATGAACTTACCATAGAAAATACTGTAAAACTCCTCCTTAAAAGTCTGCATTTCAGTAACATCTTGACTGTTTGATTCAAAATTGACTGTGTTGGTTCTTTATCTAAAAAGTCATGGATCTTATAGTGACTTCCATTGAGCTGTGCATAACTCCCTCTCTTTGTGTGTGTGTGTGTGTGTGTGTGTGTGTCTGGGAGTGTGGCCACACTAATGGATGGAAAATCTCTTTACACACTCCAACACAAGATCAAACCACCCTAACTCACACTCACATTGACTTGTGCAAATGCGTGGAAACACGGTATGTGCTGCTGTCACTCTGTCTTCTTCTCAGCCTTTAACTTTCTTTACTGCTGAGCAGTTGAGTACAGACACACACAGACAAACACACATATACTCAGACATGTACTTTCCTTTCCTCTCTGTCTCTTGCTTCTTTTGGAAATCTCTAGGAACACTGTCACAATCCAAGTTTTGCTTTTAAAAAAGGTTATTTCAGCCAAAAGGGCCTCATATTAAAAACTGAGAGAAGGTTGGGTTTTTTTTATTTTTATTTTGTTTGATAACTCGGCCTGAAGCATTCAAATAACTGAACATGAAGTTCAAAGACAGATAAAATTAGCAAATGCAGTAGCTGCATGTTTTAACTATAATAGCAATTGAAATGTCTGATAACCTCATTTATCTAGCTGTAGCTATACAGCTGTTTTCCAAAGCTGATATGAAATACACAAACAATTGTGGAGGGTCATAATTTAGACATTTTTTAGCTCATCCAGCTGAAAGACCAATGAGCTTATGGCTAGACATCTGTCATCCGTCTGTTCACTGCATTTTCACAAGATGTGCTTCTCCTCCTGCCGTATTGGGCAGAATTTCATCAAACTTACACATATGATCAACTAAACGGTCTTCACTCAAACTGTGCATAAGGTCAAGGTCACATTTGTTGTTTTACATGCAGTAGCCTGTGAATTGTGATAGTTCATGAGTCACTGATGATGTTGCTAGCATGCTGATAAAGTGTGGGATGCGATGGAATTGGATGGCAAAGTGCAACCAGGAGAAACTTTGTGAAGTTGGCTTCAGGCAAGACCAACACAGTCGTTTAAAGTTACAGTGTTTAAATGATCACCAGTAGATGTCAGCAGATTGCAGTCATCTGAGTTCTGTCTTCTTACACGTCCCGATTCAAGTAGCTGCTGGCTGTCGTTCATCAGTAGTGAGTGTATGCTGTCAGTCCGCTGTTTACCTCAGTTGGTGTCCGCATTTATTTACTCTGGAGGAGGCTGTAAAAGGTTTGTGAGAAGATTTGATGAGTCAGTGAAGCTCACTTCTGTCTGATGACAACGTTACTGAGGTGTTGAGGATATCTCGAACAGTAAGTGCTGCTGTTTCTGCCGCTGTTATGTGATGTTAGCGGAACTTTCTTTCAAGTGGATCTAACTTTGTTAAACTTTGTTGAGCTTATTAAATAAATGAGGGAGTGCAATCAAAGGGTTCATCAGAAGGAACGATTTTTAGGGCACTCGAACCTAACGTTAGCTGGCATACTGTTAGCTTATAGCGAGCTGTTGTTGTGTAGTCGGCTCGTTGTCAGCTGTCCGGAGGTGAGGGCAACATGACAATAAATATTTGCAAAAATATCAGGAATAAGTACGCTTGTTTGTGCATGTTTTTTGTGTGTTAGAGCTGTGACTTCAGATCAAGAAATGAGGCCTGAGGTGAGGAGAAACAAGACGTTTTATTCAGATGCCAGAGTTGTTGTCTCTGTCCTTCACGTTTTCACTTTTTTTGAATCCTTCTCAGTTGATAAAATATAGGTGCAGACACGAATTAAAATTTACAACATCTCTATTAAGTAATCAAAAAAAAATCTTTAAGAATGTCTTTCTTAAATAATATACTCTAGCATTAAGAACAATTAAGTTTACTCACTGAAGAATTTCCCCCCAAACCCATCTGTATTTAGATAAAGCAGCAAATAATGAAACCCCCAGTTTGAGATCTGCATAATATTAGGACAGATAAACTTGCATATCTCTAAATCTGTTGCCAGTTTTGCTTAAACCTTTATTGCCTGTGTCACATTGAAGAAATTATGCAAGCAGACTTTGTTTTAATAAAACCAGCTGAATCCCTAGTAGAAAGAAAAATCAGTCATCAAACTTTCAGTGCTTCTTTAATTTTCTTTCACAGCTATTTTTCTTTTCTTTCTTGTTTTTTTGCAGGAGAAGATAAATGATTATATTAAATGTATGTGGTGCCACCCTCTAGTAATACTGCATTAGTTGTAAGATAATATAAATTAGATAATTAGGAAATTGAAGCAAACCGCTGTTCATGTGAAATGGCAAAAAGGGGATCACATTAGAGTGGGTAATGGTAGCTGCAGCAAATGCTCATTAGTGCTACACATAATCCCTTATTGTCCCAGTTAAAACTCCCACAAATACACACTCATGTACACAGGAGTCAGCGGTCAAATGTCAGTCATTTCTATTATATAGAAGCACGGAGAAAAGCAGCTGCACTTGCTATCATGACAGACAGCTCAGGAAATAGCTAGCAGTCCTGGACACACACGCACAGACGCACACTGTTGGCTGCAGTCTTGTCAATATACAACAGCTGGGCACAGCTTAAATCAGAAACACAAGTGTGAAAGCATGCAGCCACAATAGTCTGTGTGTGTGTGTTTGTGCAGAACCCCAGCAACAGTGTCTAATGAACCTGCTGGTTACACATTTTGTGATGTTGTATATACATTTTTACATAGCTTGTTTATTTGTTTTTTTATTTTTTAAACAATATTCGAACGCCTTATAAAATGGAAAGGTTTTTCTCATAGTCCATTCTAAAGTTTTGACACTGGAAATTTTCATATATATTTTTGTTGTGTTTTTTTGGATTTACATTAGTCAGCTCAGGGAAAATATAGACTACATATGGTTTCACTACATAGCTGCTAGTTTCAGGTCATCTTATTATAATATACAAAATTCTGTCTGTGTTTGTTTTGTTGTCTGCCAACTCCTTTAATAAGAAATCTCAGGAGTCTACGATGTACCTGTGCACCAAGTTTGGCTGCTCAGCTCCTGATTGTGCAGATATCAGATATTAAGGCATCATCATGTTGCCTAGAAACCTCCTAGCAAATGACTAAAATGACCTGTTTTTAGCTGTTCTTTACCCACTATACCTTATAATAGCATCATATCTAAGGCCTATGCTTCACTATCAAATAAAACATGAACATGTTCCTTTTATAGTTAGGGAGGAGAATAAACATGTGCAATGTGCTTTCAGTGTGACTCGATTTCACAGTCAGATCCAGCCCTCGCTTGTCTTGTCTTGTACCAAAATGGCAGCAGTGAAAAAGCTCAGCTTGAGCCTTCGCAGCAGGATTTTATTAACCAGCAGGTGATGTCACAGTGGCCATGTCCATCTTTTATGTACAGTGGGACCGTTTTCCCTAGTTCATACTGCGTTGCATTCTTTGTAACTGCATGGCCACCTGGCATCCCACCAATATGAGGACGAACTAGTTCAAGTTGTAGATTGAAAGCAGATAACACCACTGTGCAGCATTGTTAGATTTACAGCAAGGGGTGTATTTATAGCACAATATTCCCCTGTGTACAGTGTGTATTTAATAATGCCAAAAGTCCCATAATGTAAAACTCAGTATAAGTATAGACTTATAATAGGCTAAAAGATGGGAGATGGGAGAGAAAGCAAGGGGAACAACATGCACCAAAGGGCCTGGGGCAGACGCAGACCTGGGACTCTGCAGTGGCCTTTTGGCATACGGTTCCTCAACTCAAACACTGCGCTATAGCAGCGCCCCAGCTATGTCATTTTTTTTAACAATAGTAAATTATGGATGCATATTTATGCACCTTTTCTCACAAGGTGTCTTTCCAGCCCTTTATGTTTATTGCAAGCACAACAATTTCTTATAACACACTAGAACAGCGCAAAAATCATTTTGTCACTGTGAGTGAACAGTATGTTTTTAATCACACTGTAGCACCTTTTCTTCCAATAAAAATATTCACACCTACTATTTCTCTTATGACCTGCATGGGATAACTGTCCTGAAAACGATTTACATAAACAAAGCGTTCACTTTTTTTGAATACTTGGATTGAAGCACCCTTTCAGGGTGGTGCTACTGATTCTAACTGACAGCATTTGCTTTTCATCAGAATGTCAATGGTCTTTCTCATTCCTTTTCTTTTCTACTAGTCTTGTTTTTTTGTCATCAGTATAACACAGTTCAAGTAAGTCATGTCAGATTTTATGCGTCAACTTAATGCCGGGACTGTTTTCCTTAACTTAAAGTATTTAAAGTATTTGTGGTCAAAGTACACAGGAAACTGTCAATGTGTTAATAATTACTAAGAAGAAGATGAGCATAACAAAAGAAAGAAATAAGTAAACAAAGGGAAACGTCGGACAGGAGAAGCTTGGGAGAAACAGTGGGCGAAAGTAGCAAGAGGATAAAATAGAGCAATAAAAGAAAGTAAGAAAGGCAGACAGCTGTTAGGGAAGGAACTGATGGGAAAAAGACACATACTGAAGACATTGCACTGTGTGTTGGTTAGCGTTAATCAGGGTGGGCAAGAGCCTCGCAGGCTGCGCTTGATGGGAATTGACATGCAATCAGCTGAAATAATGATTGGGATCTGACACAGGACTGTGGAACTGGGTAGGAGGTGTGTGGATGTGTATGTGCATGTGTGTGTGTGTGTGTGTGTGTGTGTGTGTGTGTGGTGAAAGAGAGGAGACTGAACACCAGCCAGGACGAGGCAGCATCCGCAAAAACTGTCTTATTCGACATGTAGTATCCCGTTGTACGTTCACATTTCAACATCACAGACAATAAATGTTCATGAACCAAAGGTCAAATCTAAAGTGCCCCATCGACATTCCTGTGTTCTAGAAACAAACGTGTATTTCATAAAAACAACAGCAGAGTTACTTGAATTATTGAGTGATTTAAACAGAAAAGTGCAGAGTTAGATTATGAATGCATTCATTTGAATTTTAAAGGCTTCCACATTTGTACAATCTTGATTTTCGGTAACCTCGATTCTGCAACTTTGTCTGTAAACTATTTTCTTTGTATTTTTCATTTCTTTAGTGTGTGCAACACATGACTGTGAATTTGCTTAAAGGGAACCTATTATTAACATTCACAGCTCCGCATCTAACTTGAAGTGCGATAGAGAGATAAATACCATAAAGTATATAAAAACCTCTGATGTATGTTGGTACATTAAGGCTAGGTGGCTCTTCATTCTTACATCTTTAAATCTGCTCCAAACAGTCAAAAAACCTTCATGACAAGAATTGGCACTATATTTCCTTTATTATTTACCATATTTATTGTGCTATGCTTTATTATAATTTTTTTCTTTTAAAATTTTGTCCTAATTCCAAAAATATTTGGGCTTGACAGTAAGTTTGTTACACCTAATTATATAGCATCAGAAATGTCAGAAATCAAAAACCTATAAACAAATGATTAAAGAGAATATTCATATGAATAATATAAATGTACAAATAATAAGTATCTACTCATTGTTAGACAAGATGTGAAGCATTAATATGCAGCTCATGCAGGCTACCGCACAGGGAGACATGATAGAAACAGATGCGGTGTGCTGAGAAGTTTATACACATTCGTTACACATTTGTGCACAAAAAATGCAAACACATCTCCCTGATACCCCGCCTTCAATCATACACAAATATGTTACGCACTTCATACACAAACGTACATGCACATTGGAATGCCCACAATTTCCCCACCAATCAGACATCAAACAGCAGTCTGAGGGTTCCCAGCCAGAGCTTTTGATCTGGTTAAATGGGTGTCATTCCGGTACACATTTCTCCAATCTCCTTCCATCAGCAAACAGCCATTTGTCCCCATCACTGATTATCCGTCTTATCTGGAGGCCATCAGCTTGGCTGATTAGGACATTCCCAGAATTCCAGTTCTTCTTGGCTGGTGGAATTTCTGCATTTCTGCTGGTTAAAATGTGGTATCTTACTGCTCCCATTTCACCATAATTCTTTCATTTCATATTTTATCTGTCAGTCTCTTCACCACACCACCATTTAGCACCTACATACAGTCATGGGAAAAACAAAGTTTTCCCAGGATTCTACGCAGTCCTGTGTACACTTAGTGTTCCCATAGGAATTAAGAGGGTAAGTAGAAACCAAGTGCTGCTAATCAAATGAACTTGATTAGCGATTGTGACCAACTCTTTAAAAGCACAAGTTTTGGCAGCACGCTATTCTGGCGAGTTCAGGTGTTTTATCCCAATGCCACGGTTTTCCCAGTAGTTAAAAGTGTCTTTTTTGTCATTTTATATTCTAAATAATGTTTCACACTGAAGTTGGACTTTTTTATTAAATGCAGTCATGCTTCCAAACAAATCTGTAGGAGTTTCCAAACAAATAGAGTGCATTTCTGTGTGGGGCCTTGAAATGATTTCTAACCACAGAAAGGAGGTCCCTGCAGAAAATGTTTGGGAGCCACTGCCTTAACATATCACCATGTGTGCATCTGCATGTACACACACTTTCCTCACTCTTCCTCTGCATTACTGGAGCAAGTTTCTAGCCAACTTGTAAAAATGTCATATTTTTACCTCGTAGTGCCTCCTGCAGTGACCCCTGTAAAAATCAGAGTACCGCAGTCAGGACAACCTGCCAGCCTGTATTTTACTAGCAACACAGATATATGGAGCCCAAAGACAGTCAAGTATGCACAGTCAGGAAACAGAGGTTTTTACACTTTATCCCTCTTATCTAATACTCATGTCACTAATGGTAGGCAGTATTTCATTCCCTCCCCCTCATTAGTTCTTTCATTTCACTGTCTCTGTGAGAGGTTTAAGATAGCGCTCTTGTGTAATAGATAAAAGTTAAAATGTTAGGGCTCATTTCATTGGTTTTATTTCTTTTTATTTCTAAAGACTTTCCATTTTAAATCCTAAAAAAAAAACAAAAAAAGAAAATACATAAAGTCACACGTTATAAATTACCCGTGCACATTAAAAGACTTAATACTTCTTTTTTAGAGATCCCAAAGGAAAAATGAGAAGAACCCAGTACTGCAGCCAACAATGATTCAATAGATACACCAGACACTGTTGACTGACGTAATTTCTTCCAAAAATAGCTTAAAAATCTTTACTTGGCAAGTTGCTGTTCCATTGTTAATATTTCATTGCTAATTAATCTATTGATTTTTTTTTTTTTTTACTTTAACTTTTAGTGTATTAACTGTTGGAAAACAGCCCAATGTGGCTGTTTTATTCTCTGCTGATTGACTTTTCCATTAACCAGTAAGTTAATGGTGTATTACTAATAAGCAGATCTGCACATCTTTATTCATTTTCAGCTGTTGTCATTAGTTATTAGTTGTTAGTTTTTTATGGGGAATGTGTTCGGTTTTGCATAAATGTGCCGTGTGTTGGCACAGAAATATTGGAAAATTCAAGATCTATAAGAGTTGGCTCTATTTATCAAGATGTAAAAAAAAATTACAAGTTTAAATACAGTAGGATGTGGTACTAGATTTAACGTAAGACCCCACGTGTTTTCTTCCCTGAATATGGGGGCAAAAGTAGTAAAACTAGTCCCAAATGGTTTGTTTGAAAAGGAGAGAGAGAGAAGACAATAACAGGAGGTATAGCTGATTGTTTTTTTTTAACTTGCCTGTAGGCTGGCTACGTCCCATTTCAACTAGACTGGAAATAGGGGAAATAGCCTTCTGCCTGTTTTTTTGGCTTTTGTTCCTTTGTAGTCTCACTAGCTCGCTCTCATGTTCCTTTTTGACTCTCTCCTTCTCTAAAAAGCCCTTTTATCTTCTCTTTTGGCTGCTTACACCTGTGCTTCAATAATACTTATCACTTTAAGTCATCTGTAAGACACACGGATTTCCCCATTGGCATATTTAAATATTCATACCTGTATTCATAATGAAACGTATGCTGACGTTGTCTGGTATTATTTATGCTTGAAACATTCACATACATTTTTGTGAAATGAGAAATTTATGTTGAGCATTTTAATTTCTGTTCATCAAAATAATACATTTTGAAGTTTCTCCAGTAAAACTAAATTCTTACGTACAAATGCTTCATGCTTAACTATAAACCTGGGCCTCCAGTACAAAAGGAAACAAGTGTGAAAATGCAAATTGGACCAGGTCTAGATCTGCTCTCGCCCTTCCATCACTTACCTGAGGCTTGAGTCTCAGCTCAAACATTACAAGACTGTGTGACACAATGACAAGATGGATTATTATTACTATTATTATTGCAATGTGGGCATGTATCACAATGATAATATTACCGTGTTATGTCAAATCTCTGTTTGTTTGCCCACAAACTCCTACACAATCAGGAGTTGAGACACCGAAATTGGCACTGAAAGATTGCGTCCCTGAAAATTCTTACCGATATCAGATATTATGACTTCATCATGTTGCCTAGCAACCACCTACCAATTTGTATCATTTATTCACATATAAGACCTTATGAAAACATCTAATTTTTATTTCATGACGGCAAAATCTAATTTAGCAAATGTTGCACATTTTTGACATCTCCAAATTGTGACATTTACAGCATCAGTATTACACTATTACACTGACACATTAACTTGAAACATAAATTTTATTGTATTTAGGGAATATGTCAAAAGTTTAACGTTGCCTACAATATGAGTGATTTCAAGTCATGCAAAATTAGTCCAGGATACAAAATCAGACATTTTTTCCCACATCTCATTTTATGCATTTTTGTCAGGTGCATGGTATAGACATATGTAACTAAACCACAGCACATGTAAACAGTGCTAATGAGTGTAGTGGAATGCTTATTTTTTTAGAGAATGCATGGTTTACATGGTTCCTTAATGATGCATTTTGTTATATGTAAACATAAAAGCACTCCCAGATTTATCTATCTATTTATATAAACAACATCTAACACCATCTTTTTTTTATTTTTTTTAAACTTTTCTCATTGTGATTAAGTTTATGAAATTGCCAGCAGCACAATCAGATCAACTTGTTTATTTAAGGTGTTGCTCTGCAACTCTGCAATCAAAATAGTGACGCATAACATGAGCCTTAAGCTTGAGTAAGTTATGAAACAGCTAATAATCTGTTGGTAAAGTTTGATAAATCTTGCACTAGAGGTTAGAACAAAATAGAAGGCCTTTATTTACCATTGTTCTATAGATTTAATGTATAAAACTCCAACTTTCTAAATCTGCTTTTGAGAGCGTTGAGCGAATTGGTACACTAGAATGCTCAGCCATGGCACTGACTACTTATCATCATCATCATGATATCTGTTCTAGCATATGAAATAAAAGGTATAGTCATGTTAATGAGGATGAAAATGTAATTATCATAGGAGGTGGTTCATAAGAAACCATGCAATGGTGTGGTATCTACTCATCATTTTGCTCAATTTTTTATTCCGGCTCAGGAATGTGTTTAGTGCCTCTAAGAGTTTCTAATTTAAAAAGGAATAAAAACCCCGAGAATTTAATTTTCAGAAATGTGAGGTATCGCAGTAAACATTTCAACTTATCAGTAAAATATACTGCAGAAATAACAGGAAAGATGAAGACATTTAGTAGCAAAAATGTTCTTTATCTGTTGTAAATCTTTTTGTTTAGCCTCCTCATAATGAGCCTTTCGTTTATACAAATGTGTGACAGCAGACATCTTTTTAGGTGTTTTCACAAAGGCACATCTTCATTCTTGAGCTTTTACACTGAAGACAAAAAAAAAGTAAACACAAACCCATACTCAAAACGCTTAATGTTCAAAACCTGCAGCCTAGACAGCAGAACAGATGGAGCTGTGTGGGCTGATGCATGTGTTTGACACACTGGATATGTGCTTGGACCGAGTGTAAAAATGATAGCAAATATGCATGCATAAGCACACACACTCAACTCAAAAAGCTATAAGCAGCGTGTGCATAAAGTACAAACTCTCACACTTGCACTGACATAAGTTGCGCTGAGTCAGCTTCTCCAGTTCGGTTTTCACTACGTCTGTGCTAAGGGAACCAGTCGGCCATCTGTTGACCTAATGAGCTGACTCCACCAAAGCAATTCAACAGCCCAGATTTACTTCTCTAATTCCCTTATTCACAGTTCCAAAGTTCCAGAGCAGCAGTGCTTTTGCAAACAATTTTTGGCATGTTTTGTGCTTTAATTTTATTTGTTCTGTGTGTTTTTGTTTTTTTTGCTCATCATGCAAGTAAAGTTGGTCTTGTAAACTGTTCAATTATCAGTCAGTCATCTGAACCGCACATTTCTAAGCCTTTAAAACCAAACATAGACTCATCTTCTGCATAAAGAGGTTTTGTGAAATACTGAAAGAAATACAGTATTTTGAAGGTGAGTACAGATTTAAGACGTAGTTTTCACTTAACATATGCACTGATAAAAATGTATCTCATGCTCAGGGACCTTAGGTATTAAGCCCCTGAGTTGAACTGAGCCTTGCCAGAGGCTCAAACTTTCTTCTTTAGTACACATTATAAAAATAAAATTCTCCAGAAAGTACCTTAACAGTATAAATATTTCAGACTCTAGCTTGGCTTTAACATGGCTACACTTCTGTACTTTATACACATTTGTTTACTTCACTGTTATAGCTTTGCACTGCTACAGTATTAAAAAATGGTTTAAAAATGGATTAGGACTGATGGAGAAAAATATACTATTGGATTTTCATTCAGTGCATTTTTCTTCACATTTCCACATAGACCAGTTCTATGGACAGGGCTAGACTCAACCCACTCAAACAGGGCATTCTGCCTACTAACGCAAAGGTAAAATAAATAAATAAATAAATATGAAAAGTCAGCAGAAAAATCACAAGAATGATTGCAAATGTCTGATTGGGTGAGTAGCTTACCGCCACCTCCAGAGTTTCCCACTGCAGATAGAGATCTGGCACAGAGATCCAATAAAAACAAACATAGAAACAAAGAAGCAAACTCAAGTAACTTTTTTGTTCTGTGTCTAAATTTCACTGTGTTTCCATTTTACCTGTTGTAACTGTTTTTGTGCTGATTAGATCTCCTCCAGGGTAACTGTTGATTCCTGTAGTGACTTCTGTTCTAAAGCCTGTGGGTACTGTTCTTAATTGAGTTTAGTTGGCTTGTCTATTATGGTTATTTTCATCAGGACTCATATTTTTTTTTTAAAAACATGAACATATGAACAGGGACCCAAAACAGCAACCTGGCGGTGGCTGCTCAGCTGCTCTGACCTCCTGTCTTTGTCTCATCCAGGTTGCCTAGGGTTTATCTTAGCTGCACCCCCAAACGTAGCAAGCTAGACTCAGCCCTGTTTTTCACTACACAATATCCTGTGATTGTAAATATGTAAAATTCAACAAGGCCAGTGTAGCCTTAATCTGCTAGCCTCAAAAAACAATGGTAAAGTTTAAACTTTTAAAGGTCTTAGCTACAAGGCTAAATAATTTTTCCTCCTCTAGAGGGTGAAATAAATAAAGTGACGGAAGGAACCTCTCAATAGGTGACACTCATCAAGTTGCTCTTTGTACAGTAGACACCTGCTGGATTCAAATGTGAAGGAATTCTATTGAATATTGATAAAAATGTTGCCTCATTACAATGGTAAAACGTAATGATCTAAAATGCATTTGAGACTATTCATTGCTGTTACTGCCTATTGTGTAACTAAAAATGCAAGTCTGTCACATTACTTTTTAACACAGCAATAAAAAAAAAGTGTTTTACAATGCTAAAGAGAAAAAAATTGAACTTAGTCAAACTAAACTTCTTGTCATAAAATTAAAATTGCACTCCTGTCTAAAAAAACAAAGGAAGCAAATGTGCTGTTGAAATCAGTTACATAAAATGCCAAGATTCAAAACTGCAAGACAAAAAGCCAGACTTAATTCCTGACAAACCATATTGTGGTCTTGGCTTAACTGAGCTCATTTAAGCTGCAGAGGCCCTGTACTTGATCAATCATAGTCCTCTTTGGACTCAGCTAGCTGGGTGTGAGTAATGAGCCTTCATACACATGCTGCACATAATCAAGTGGCATTAAAGAAAGCTACCCACTGAGCCCAGTGGATTTCCAAATACACAAAAGGTGTGATATTCTCTGTCATAACGTGCATAATACAGCTGGCTAAGCCAAGTGTCCGTCTCTAGAACACAGCAAGAAAGAGGAAAGTGTATCTACTGAATCTATGCAGCCAGCAAAGAGCTTATTGTAAAATAGATAATTCAGAGTCTTTATCTACACAGCAACTGCAGATTTGTGCTTCTAATTTCCTTGCCTCAGAGGTTTGGATAAGCCTGTGTTTATGTGCGCTCTGATTTCTGAGAAATCAAATGATAAAAAGCTTTTGATTCGAAGTCCAAGGGAAATCAAACACAGAAGCTGAACCCCTTCCCTTTCCCACTCTGTCAGTGTAGGGACATCACTTTTGTTTATGAGTCTGCGTGTTCAAGAGAAACAAATTGTTTAAAATAAATATATATATTTGATTTTCAATGCAGGATACAGTTTTGTCACATGAACTTGTCTACCGTTCTTTTCTTTTTGAACTCTCCTTTGGTCTCTGGTTCACTGTCTGCCTCTGACATCTGCTTCACAGCATTGTGAACGGGAGTTTTGGAGTGGTTTAAATGCTGAAATGGGTGCTGATAGGAATCTCGTGTATTGTGTGTGTGTGTGTGTGTGTGTGTGTATAAGCCAGTATTTTTTATGAACCCCGTTAGCTGTTGGCTTTCTTCAACAATGTGTCAGTCTGTGTCTAGTTAACGAAAACACACATACGCACGCACGCACTGAAAGCTTTCCGAGTATTCTCGCACCAGTCACCCATCTTCAGTGCATCCCACATCATGGAAAATTGGCTTCTGTCCGGCTCTTTCTTTCTCTCTGCGCCCGTCTCTGAAGTCTTTCTGTCTGTCTCTCTTTGCTGCAGTAACATGGCTTCTAGATGTGGCAATGTGGCGCGTTAATCCACTGGTAAACCGGTGAAGAGGGATGCTCAGACATACCAAATCTAGATGTCGCAGATCTGAACTGTGCAGTCACCTTTATTTCCCTTTTGCACAAAAAGTTTGGATTGATGTCGTGAATTTGCTGAGACATCTCTAAATCTATTTCTAAACTTGTGCGCTAAGTAAAATCAATACAGAAAGCAAAAACTAAATAACACCCCTACCTCACATGGCTTTGCCACTTCTCTTTCCATAAACAATCATATTATATTAATAATAGCTTCCTTCTGTCGTATGACTTTGGTGCAGCTCCCTAAGTCTAAAGAAATAATATGAATATGATATGATTTTATGTAGAGGTCTTATATTAGAAGTCTTTCTGTCAAATTAAAAATAAGGTGATAAAAAAACTGTATATGTGTATAGATGGATGGATGTGTGTAATATAAAATCTCCTCAGTCAAAGCATCTGCTGTGCCCACTGTGGGAGTTTTATCAAATTTTCTCTGTGAACTGGCACATGCTGAGCAGTTTATCTTGATTGCCTCGTAGGTCTTTATGTCATTGACGTTACTGGCATTAAATGACGCACGCAGATGCAGCTGGAGTGTGTCGTCCCCACAGACTGTATATAAAGATGGACGATGCATCACGACGCAGCCTCCCACTGTACAGAAGTAAAGCCAAAATATCCTGGAAATTAGCAGGGCATTCTTGGACTAGTGGTGTTATTTGCAACCAGAGTCCATGCTCTTGAGTTCTGTATATAAAGTCTATCATTGTTTGGAGGCTGTTCAGTTCAGCAACATTTAAAGAAGACAAAACAGATCACTGAGCGGTCTTCTATGGTTTATTTCCTACATATTTTTTTGAGTCATGTTAGAACATGTGACCCTTAAATCTAGCAGCTCAGGATTAAAAGTTACATACTTTGTAGATGGAATTACAACGGTTCCATTGAATTGAATTGAATTGAATTGAATTGAATTGAATTGAATATTACACTTCAAGCTTGGTTCATGCCCTTGTATTAGTATGGATAGGCCTTTCTTATACTTCCTGACATGAGATAGTACGTTCCGTCCACCTATATATTTGACTTCTGAGATTTAAAGATGGACTATTACGTTTTCTCGCGTTTTTCTTTTGCTGGAGAAAGGCTTGATGGAGAAAGCCTTGCAACTCTTTCACAGGCTTGTACAGAAAACTGCCGTGCAGCGCCATGTCCTTGGCCCGGCTCTGTTTGGTCAGGTAGTTGCTTAGAAATAAAACCGTATGTTTTATCACTGCCATCATCAGGTAAGATACTGCACTCGACTGGATAAACACAGGGATTAACTAATAGACTGCTGGCAAAGAATCACCCTGGCTCCGTCTTTCTTTCTGACTGTGCCTCCTTCTTTCTCTCATCTTGCTTTTTCATCTCTTTCTGTCATCTCTTCTGGCTCTTTATCTACCGGTGTGCATTTGTGTGTGTGTGTGTGATTTCATTCAGAGCCCCCCCCAGTGACACCTTAGAGGTCCACAGTAGGTCCAGAGAGAAAATAAAAGATTGGGCAGACAAAAAGACTGAAAAGAAGGAGTTGCTCCCCTTACCTTCATCTCTGTCTCTCTGTCTTGTTTCATTTCAGATGTACCGATCAACCAGGACTTTCTTATTTGGAGATATAGTATTTATAGTTTGAGCTTTGTCTTCCCATTACAGCCACAACCAAACCTGCTGCTTTCATCCAGGAGAACATGCTGAACTAACTCCTATATTGTTCAATCATTTTGATTTGTGGGATTGCGTATTTCCCCTTTAATCCACCACTGAGTTCTCTGCTGCTCTTTTGTTTCTTGTTTCTGCTTCTTTTGTTTTGTTAACTTGACACATTATGAGGAACATCATGTACTTCTCCAAAGTGAGTAGTCTCGTCAGCTCTCTCAGTTTGTCTTTTTCTCTCCATTTCAATCTTTTCCCCTCTGGTTCCACTCCCTTGATTGAAAGGGTATGCATGGCTGGCACAAAAAGAAAGAAGGAAAGAGATAATGATACCAGACAGCATTGTGTGGAAAACCTTGACCTCTCACGTACCCAATCTGTCTCTCTCTCTCTCTCCCTCTCTCACACACACACACACACACACACAGAAACACACCACACTTTCTCCATCCATGCTCAGATTCTTATTTAATTATAAAAACATCATGCATGCTCTCTTACTTTGCTGCTCCCCACACTTGTTTAAACCAACCGTATCACGTTAGTATGTCCATACTGCAAGCTTTTACATCTCAGAAACATATTTGTGCTTCACACACAGACTCGCACATCTTACCATAAGCTGCTTGATGACTTTAAATCTTCTCTCACTTTCCATGTCCTGTCAGAAACAAATTATTATCCACAGAAAATAGAAAAGTCAAATGGTCCTCTCTCCAGTGTCAAGACTATATGTGCTTTGTTCATATCAGTGTATAACTTTTTACACTGATGATATCAGAAATTTAGTTCAGTTTACACATGAATCTGAAAGTGGGAAAGTAATTTCCCACAAATAAATCAGTTGAAATCCTTCTAGTTACCTGTAAAGCTGGAGGTACATATTTGGAAGAAATAACAAATTGCGTAGCTTTAAATTTTCCTACATATACGCACACACTAGTAATAGCACCTGAAACCTTAAGTATATGCTACTGAGAAGCTGTTATATCAAGATCAAGATCGGCAGTTGGTTCATTTTCAAGTAGGAGCAACTTTTAAAAGTCATCAAATTGGAAACTGCTGTGCAGCTACTGTTTGTTTCCCGTTGTAGCCTACTTACCTTGTTTCTATTTTAAGATCTCATGTTTGGAATGAAACCGCCCTGGGAGTCCAGGCTGCAAATCTCCAGGGAACTGATTACTCACATGCTCACCTCACTCTCCCAGCTTTTTGGCATTATTGTCAGCTTGTGGAGGAGTGTTAAAGGTGTGTGTGTGTGTGCGTATACAGTATGTATATGTGTGTGTGCAGTTCTTCAGATTGTTCATCAGCAGTAAGTAAGAGGTCTGTGTCATATGCACCAAAGGGGGCAAACTATCAAACCTGCAATCCTCCACTGAGAGTGTCAAGCACCAACTTAACCACATGTTGGTCTGACAATGTGATGCAAAAGTTGGCCAGAATGCAGTGGAGCAATCTAATAAACAAAGTTAGCTAACATTTAAACAAACTGGGACATCCACAGCAAATGTTCTGAAGAGGAACACTTGGAATGGACTCTAAACCTTTCTACATGAAGCGATTCATAGGTGCTAATGTCAGTAAACAGCAATGTTTTTAGCAACAACAACTATGTGAATCATATATGAGACGACACACATTAAATCGCTCGTTAGATTAATATTAATTAATAACTTTTCTGTCTGTGTTAGATATAGAGCTATGAGGTGATGGAAAGTTTGTACTTGTGCAAATATCTATCATCACCTCTAATTCTTTAGTTTAAACTGAGCCAATAACATTAAAGTCTTCATACTAAACACACAGGCATATTGTATAAGTCTTTACAAGAAATGCCATGTGATGGAGCATTTTGCAAATGCTAAAAATGTTTCTCTTCAAACGCTTACATGAAGATGATTTCAAGCAAGAACAAGTTTCAGCATTGCTAGTCAGCTGCCAACATCTATTACATTTGCAAAGTTAGGACCATGAGTTTTTTTTAATTTAATTAAATCTTTTGGGACAAGTAGTTGTTTTGTAAAACCACTGGATCTGTTTTTCACACAGTGTTATTCAAACATATCTGTTTTATAAGTTATTCGCAATAGTATCAACATTTTCTCAATAGCCTTAACGAAAACTGAAAAAATACATTTAATAGAGAGTCTTGCTTGAGATACATGTACTGAATACATACTTGTTACTGCATACTCAGCTTTCTCAGAATTAGCCACACAGATCTCAGCATTTCCACTTTATTTGTGTAGCTATCTCTAAAAAGTGGCACATTCACCAAGGAACTACTGAGTTTAACAGTGTTATCAACTCATCATTCCTCCTTGTTCGTCATGTCTGCCTGCATCCACTGAATAATTTCATCATCAACCGATGTCCGACAAGAGATGCAACAGATGGAGGACACACACCGTTCCTGGATGCTTGAAGCAATGTTGATACTATGCTGATTTCAGATGAGTGATGTAAAATTATGGCACTTTTAAAAACAGAAAGCCAAGAGTTCATTCGAATTTTTCATTATTCATAATCACACAGTTGACTCAGAAACCCGCAGTCATGCCTTCTTCTCATCAGCATGTCTAAACAATAATCATCTGATGACTGAAATTACAGATCCAGTACCTGTCCACCAAATGGTAAAGAGCTATCTGATGTGATGGGTGATCTTTGCATCTCCCCTCCTCAAAAAGGAAAACTGTTGCCATTGTAAATATACCGTTGAGTGTTCATTGAGGCGGCCTCTGCTGTTTGTGTTGTTATAAACATCAAAGAATAGTAATGTGTGTTTCCAGAGTTATTCATATAGTCCCCGATTGTAAATTGCAGCAGCTATTCACTTTCAACTGATGGTCTGATTTTGCCCAAGGCTGTAATCAAGGTCTCTCATTTTCACACAGTACACTAAACCGTTCAGTATGCACTTTGGCTTGTACTCTTTCACTCATTTTATTTATTCACTAAAAGCCTGGTACTGAAATGTGATTAGAAAGACAATAGCAGAACTATGAGGATGAAAAATAAAACATCTTGAAAATATGCAATTGTCTAATACACAATAGCCTTAGAAATTACATTTGGACACTGAAATTTAGCCAGGCTTCACTTTATTAAGTCAAGAAAGTTTGGAGAAAAATACTCTAACCAATTTCAAATTCCATCTCAGTATAATTTGTACATGTCATTACTTCTAAAATTACATGCTCTTACAAAGAGTACCAATGCAAACACGCAATTGATGTGCTAGTGATGCATTTTTATGTTTCTAAAAGTAGTAGTGTGCGGAATAAGGCCTACATATACACCTGTGGCGGGGCGTGGTCGCCGGTGCCGCAGCAGGGAAGGCGGACGCACTTGCGCGGCATCGCAATCACCCCTCGATAGCTTAAAATCGGTGTAGGGTCCTGTGTTTGGGGGTGTTGTTGGAGTGTTCGGCTGAGCTGGGAAGCTGCAACCGTGTGAGAGAACAAAGTTGATGCTTAAAAGCATAATAATGTCACCGGGTCTGCAGTGGTTTGTTACAACACCACTGCGTGAAGACTTTAGGTATCTTTGAAAAACTTTTATAAGTCAGTTTTCAGAGTACCGTGTTTAGTGAAGCTATCTGTGTTTCCAAAAAGTGTGAGATTAGCTGAAAGGTCAGCTAGATCACAAGACAAAGAAGAGCACTACTGCTTACCTCTGAAGTTACAGGCCAACTTCTCTATTACCTTCTAAAATGTTCTGAAACCAATGCACATGATTCAGAAACTCTTTTGTCTTCATATTCATAATTTTCTGCTGAAATTCAGGACTCACCAGCCTAAATAAATAAATAATTTAATGAAACAAGCATTGATAGCATTCTAGCAATGAAAAAACATGTTGTACAGCCACATTAAAGGGAAGAATTCTTTAAATGGCCACACTTGAAGGATATGTTACAAGATGGGATATATTTTGCTTCATAAAGTAAACATAAATGAGACAGGAGAGGAGTGGCTGAAGTAAAAGTGATGAGTAGCAGTTAGTAGTTTTACCTTATGCACACATACATAAATGCATCCATCCAATCATTTCAGAGAAGTTGATCTGGTCTCTTCCATAAACAAGAGATTTGGAACATCCCACACTGCTTTTACAGAAAGTGTTTTTGTAGTCTTCAGGAGTACTTCTCCAGGCTTCTTGAAGGACAGTCCAAAGCTCTTCTTTGAATCTTTGCTGCAGTTTGTTCTGTCATCACAAACTGCTCTGCAGAGGCCAGTTCATGACTGATAGTGCTCCACTGTGTGTTCTTCCATTGTTATGCTTTTACTGTACTGCCAGTATGTTTGGGATCATTGTCACACTGGAGAAAATGAAGCTGTTGCCAAGCAGACATTTTCTAAATAGTATTACATGGTGGATCAAAATGTGATGATGCTTTGCTGCATTCACAAACCCATCATTTTGTTTACACTGTTGTAGCCAGCTCTACTGATCCCCTCCACGCATATTGATTTGAACCTAAATTTCACATTTGGGTTCATCATTCTAAAGACATGTAGTTACTCGTTTTCAGCCGAGTTTTTATGTAATTTGGCATACCTATCAATTTTTACATTTCCTGTTTCCCTTCCTTAACAGTGGCTTCTTGACAGCCACTGTTACGACCCCTGGTTGGAAGGAGGGAGTAACGGGACAGCCGCAATAATTTTGAGTCCTCGTAAAAGTGAAAAAAAATATTCATGGCTGTGCAAAATAAAAGGGACCATTAGGTTTTGTCTAACAGAAAAGAACCTACGTGTGAAAATTACCTAATCCTCTGACTCCCACCACAAACCTTTTACAAACAAAAGAACTGCTCCAGAGCAGCAACACAGGTGTTCCAAATAGTCATCAGAGAGTGAGAGAGTCTAACCACAGGTAAGTTTCCTTTATGGGAGAGTCCTCATTCCTGGTTGGTCCTGACACAATGACATAACCTGCCATCTAATTTCTTAAACGGAATAGGACTGAGTCAGGAATAACCATGACCCTTACAGGAAAAGCAAATTTTTTTTCAAAGATAAGATGACTGATTGAAGCCAGTCAGCACATAACTTTTAGTGGTGAAATTAGTGGGTTGGCAAACAAAGCCAAACACATTGCCTGGGAGTGTGTTGTCACTGCAGTGAATGAGGTGGAGCAGAGAGATAGAAATGATCCACCGCAACCTTGGACACTTCCCAAACTGCTAACGCCTAACAAAAATCACATAAGTC